>CABHPQ010143046.1:0-45326 GCA_902168405.1 Peromyscus aztecus
TGAAAGTAAACTCCATGTGGAGTTTCTTCAATATCCATCATTTTCTCTGAAGTAGATTGGTGCTGCCAGGAGCAGACATGTCTCATAGTCATAAAAAAGAAAAAAAATCTATGTTATTAAAACATCTTAAATGCTGTATTCTGCAGTTCTCTGAAGTGTTTGAAGATGTGTGTATCTAAAATATATCTCTGCTTGAACTTGAAAATATACCTAATATGACTATAAGTTCGAGTGTAATGATTAACTACTAACTTTCTTTTCTTTACATCCTAATTAATTGGTAATAATAACTTTCAAGGATTAGCAAACCGCATTATATTTTTAAATGAACTGTATAGGCACAATACCTTGAACAAGATTAAAAATATACGTACAATATATTCTAATAAAATCAATCTCAAATTGTATCAATATACATGACTTGTATACAATATACAAAAATCCAATGTAAAATATTTAAAACTAGTAGTTGCCTTTTAAAAGTAGATTCAATAATCTACCTTTTCATCTTATCATATCCATATTCTCTCTTTTTTCTTTTCAGAGTACATTCAATGATCTACTCTTTATTCTATTATTTCTATATCTTTTTTCCCAGAGTAGGTTCAATAATCTAACTCCTATCTATATCTTCCTTTTTCTTTTTTCAAACAATAACCTTAAATATGATCTCCCTTGTTTAACCTTTTTCCTGTTACAATAACAACTTGTAACCAACTATCCTAAAGAATGACAATTATCCAAAACCCATTGAAAAACTAAAAACCACCCATCCCACCTCTTGGGAATGTGGGTGTCATGTTCTTAAAATTACTTCCTGCTGTTTGGGGGCAAAGGCATCTTTAGGGGATCCTGAAAAGAAAAATATTAAATTAAATGTCAAGTTCTGGGAGAGGTAGTTATATCATTTGTTGTCCAGTCTCTATATAATGCAAAGGTGCATGCAGGGCTTATCTCAGGTCCTTGCTCAAGTAGTCTGTGAGGCTGAATCATCTCAACCAGCCATCTTGAAATTGTCCTGAGCAGTTTGTATTCCAAAGCAGATCTTTGGGTGGTGTTTGTAAGATGAGTGGTATTTTCATTGTCCATGTGGAATCATCAGTTGTGGGGCCCAATCATCTTTTTGGAGACTTCAAATTTGCTGTTATGCACGGTCATGATGCCCTGCAGAAAACTGATAGAGACTAAAACACAAAATCATGTACACCTTTAATCCCAGCACTCGGGAGGCAGAGGCAGGCGGATCTTTGTGAGTTCGAGGCCAGCCTGGGCTACCAAGTGAGCTCCAAGAAAGGCGCAAAGCTACACAGAGAAACCCTGTCTCGAAAAACCAAAAAAAAAAAAAAATCATGTACAGGCAGCTAGATGAAGCCTTTTTTTCTAGAATTATTTAGTACTCTATTAATGAATTAATATCATGGCAAAAGTTTAAAATATATATATATATTAATCTTATAAATTTTGATAAAGAATTCATACCTTAAGTAAAGTTTTAAAGAATCAAAATAGAACCAAAGAATTGAGATTAGTGGCAATAGAATAGTCCCTTAACTTTGGTTTTCTTCTGTCCCATATCAGATGGCTCTTCTGACATGATACAGAAATGTTGCTTTTTCTTTTAACAAGCCTGCTTGAGTTTAGAGGAGAGAGCAATTTTCCAACTTCAAAGCCAGCTTTAATTTTGAGTTGAACTGGGACTACATAACGACCATTTGTGTTAAGTGTCTGTAGAGAAGAGCAGAAACAAACATTTAGGAAGACTTATGAAATTTTATAAGTGATGTACCAGTAGGCCAATTTACTCTTTTTCTTGGGACTTTTTTTTTGGTGATTTGTCCTTTTTCTTCAGATGTATCATTTGTCCAGTGTTCTTTAGATTCTTAGCCTTCATTCTCCTGAAAGACAAAAACAAAAACCCTTCCCCAACCCTAACTTTTGGGAGGTGCCCCTTTGGCAAGTTATATCTGACCAAATGAAGAGCAATTTTTAGTTGTATAAATCAATTTAAATTGAATAGTCATGCTGGTTGATGAACTATCACCTCTTCTCATTAAGAGGTCTCTCTTGTTCATATCGAACCTTTATCAATTTTGATGGTATCCATAGCTTTTCTTCTCCTGTAGAAACAAAAGTAAAACCTCATCCCTACCGTAATACATATCCTGTTTCCCATTCTGAAGTCAGCACATCTTTGAAGTATATAGGCATTTTAATTCTGTAGTGTTTTCTATTATCCAGTATCTCTCCACAGCTGTTGTTCCTTTCTTATTAGCATTGAGAAATTTCAAAGTTAATGCAACACTATGTAATCTGTTTCTAGGGGTTTTTCTTACCCCTTTCTGTTTTATTTAGCATATCCTTTAGAGTTAGATTTGAACTTTCTATGACTGCTTGGCCTATAGGATTGTGTGGTATACCTGTAATATGCTTTATATTGTAAAAAACAAAAAACTATTTCATTTTTCCAGAGACACATGCTGGAGCACTGCCAGTTTTAATTTGTGCAGATATATCCATGATGGCCATAACTTCTAGCAAATGAATGATTACAGAATCAGCCTTTTTGGAACTCAGAGCAGTTGTCCACTGAAATCCTGAATACGTATTATTTGGTGTGTTTTACATATTTCAATTTTCCAAATTCTGCAAAATGAAACACATACATCTGCCAGATTTCATTGCTCTGAGTACCCTTTGGGTTACATCCTGCTGGTAGTGGAGTATAATTGTAAAAAGAACAAGTAGGACATTTCCTTATAATTTCCTTGGCTTGTTGCCAGGTTATGGAAAAATCCTTTTTTAAACCTTTACTATTAACATGATTTTTTTTTTATGAAATTCTGAGACCTCCAGCACATTTCCTATCAATAGTTTATCGATCTCATCATTACCTTGTGCTAGAGGTCCTGGCAGACCCATATAGAATTGGATGTGAGTTATATATAAGGGATACTTCCTATTCCTGATTATATCATGTAACTGAATAAATAACAAAGTTAATTCTGACTCATCAGGGATAAATTCTGCAGTTTCAATATATAAGACCACTCTTATAGCATACTGAGAATCAGTAACTATGTTGAGTGATTCTGAAAAAAATCCATTAGTACCTTTAGAATAGCATATAATACAGATTTTTGAACTAAATTATAAGGACTCTGAGCCACTTTACTTAAATTTTCTGACTTGTAAGCCTGTCTTTCCTTGTTTGTTTGCATCTGTATAAAATGTACAGGCTCCAGATATTAGTGTTTCCCATACAATGCAGGGCAGGATCCAATCAGGTCTCTTTATAAGTTGAATTCTGTCGCTTTTGGGATATTTGCTGTTAATCTCTCACAAAAGATTACTGCAAGCTCTTTGCCAAGGTTCACTTTCTCCCCATAATTTGTCAATGTCATCCTTAGTTAAACGTACGATAATTTCTGTTGCATCTATTCCTGCTAATTGACAAAGTCTCAATTATTCTTTTAAAATCAACTCAGGCATCTTTTCCACATAAGTTTTTAATTTTTTACTCTGTTCATTTGGTAGAAATATCTATTCCAATATAATATCTTTCCTCTGCATTGAAATTCCTGTAGGAGAATGCTTAGTGGGTAAAATAACCAAAATGCAATCAAGCTTTGGATTCACACAATCCACATGTATTTTCTTTTCCACCAAAGCCAATTCTCTCTAGCTTCCACTGATAATTCTCTTGGACTATTTAAGTCCTTGTCACCCTCTCAGGCTTTGAAAAAATTACTCAGTTCATCATTTTTTACCCCAACAATAATCCACAGATGGGAAATATCTCCAAATAATCTTTGAAAATCATTAAGAGTTTGTAATTGATTTCTCCTAATTTGCACCTTTTGGGGTCTAATTTTTTTGTAGAACTATTTTATATCCTAAATAATTAACAGAATATTCTCTTCGCATCTTTTCAGGAGCAATTTGTAATCCCCAACAAGGCAAAATTTTCTTTACTTCTTCAAACATTCTTTCTAAGGTATTTGAATTTCAATCAGTTAGTAAAATATCTTCCATGCAATGATAAATTATAGATCCAGGAATTTTTTTTACGGATTTCTTCCAATGGCTGTCATACAAAATGTTGGCACAGGGTTAGGCTATTTAACATTCCCTCTGAAAGAACCCTCCATTGATATCTCTTAACTAGCTGAGAATTATTTAAGGTAGGCACCATGAAGGCAAATCTTTCTCTGTCTTTTTCTTGTAAGGATATTGAAAAGAAACAGTCTTTTAAATTGACAACTATAAGAGACCATCCTTTAGGTAACAGAATAGGCAAAGGAATTCCTGATTGTAGAGAGCCCATTGGCTAACTTACCTTGTTAATTGCTCTTAGGTCTTTTACCATTCTCCACTTACCAGATTTCTTTTTGGTAACAAATACAGGAGAATTCCAAGGGCTGGTTGATTCTTCAATATGCTGAGCATTTAACTGTTCTTGTACCAGCTCTCCTAAAGCCTGGAGTTTCTCTGTTATTAAAGGCCATTGATGAAGCCATACAGGCTTATCTGTTAACAATTTTAGAGTAGAGCTGTTGGTGCAGTTCTTGTGCCCTGTTCTTGTACAATCTGGATGGCTGATGACTGTTAGGACCAATCCCTAACAGCTGAACATTTACCTCCTAAAGAGGTCAGTTTGGATGCCAAGATTTTGGTGCAATTATTGTGATATCTGCACCTATATCTACAAGACCCTCCATGAGAATGTCATTTATTCATATTTTTTATTTCGGCCCTTGTGCACTTATAAAAGTTTGCCAAAAAGATTGCTTTATAGTTTCTCCTGAATTTTCTGTTCTCTTTGCTATAGCTGTTCTATTACCCTGAGCAGCGTGGTTTATGACAATAGGCGTTTGGTTATTTAATTGCTCTGAGAAGGGGTTGCTTCTATGATGACAGGAAAGGACTGAACTGAATTTGCCATGAGGGCCTACGAAAGGCCCCTCAGGGAGTTTCCTGATGGCAAAGGCAAAGGATTATTTTGTCCCTTGTTGATCTACATTCATCAGTCCAGTGTTTGCCTTTCCCACACCTTCTTCATAATCCAGAATGGAGGGGTGCTCTGCTTCCAGTGTTCCTTTAAAAAACATTGTTTCTGAGTGCTTTGTTTACAGTCCCTCTTTAGGTGCCTTGTTTACCACAATTAAAGCATCTGACATTATTATTTTTCTTCAATCCTCTTGAAATTACCTCACCTATTCACATATCATCATGGTCATGAGATTCAATAATAATTGTATCCTGGATCCATTCCTCCAAGGGTGCTGATCTTGCCTTTAACTGCCTGATTACCCTTTTGCATTGTGAGTTAGCATTCTCAAAAGCCAGAGATTCAATTATTATCTGTCTGGCTTCTGAATTTGACATCATTCTATTTACTGCTGAAGACAGCTTTTGCAAGAAATCCATGAAGGTTCCTTGTGGGCCCTGTATAACTTTCATGAATGACTCAGTTTTCTTCCCTGCTTCTTCAATTATGCCCCACACATTCATGGCTGCCATGCAGCATAGAATTAGGATGTGGTCATCATATAAAGATTGTCTTTGTATATCAGTGTAATTACCTTCTCCAGGAATTTGATCCTGGGACATTTCCATACCTCTAGGCCTACATCATTGTTCTATAGTTTTAGCCTCCTCTTTCCATCCAGTTCTCCACTGTACCTGTGGTTCAGCCTCTAGGACTGCTGTAACCAAATCTTTCCATTCCTGAGGGATAATTCTATTACAAGTTGACCAAGGATTTAACATCTGCTTTACAAATGGAGAATGCATACCATATGATACTATAGCTTCTTTAAGTCTCCTCAAATCTAACATTTCCACAGGAGTCAGTTAGCTCGTACACAGCCTTGAGCATTTGGCTGTTCCTGTAAGATAGATTAATGTTTGCTGTCTGGTAACCTTAGTCTGTGTCTCTGTCTCTGTAACTGTATAATTCAGTGCTGAGATAAGTTCACCTTTAAATTCTTCTGTGGTTGGTCTTAATATCTCTATAATTTGTTTAAACAAGTTTTTCTAAAACTTTTATCTTGGCACTCAAATTAACCAAACTTTTTGATACTAAAATAAAAATGATAAAACATATAATATTCATAATTGATGTTATATAAATCCTATCAACATTAATTATCCTCTCATTTAATTGTTCCTTTTTTAGACCACCTAATATTTACCAAACAGAGACCAAGATGCCTCCATTGTAAAAATGTTTTCCATTTTTTAATGTGGACAAAAAAATCTCTTTTAACTCATTTCTCTCTTTAAGATATCTTAATTGACTCACCAAGTCTGCCTACTGAGTGGAACAGTAGAAGTTTGAGGGAGTTTCAAAACAGCTACCTAGTGTGGTAGCAGTCTGAGATGGGAATCCAGAGAGAACCTACCACCCACCAGGAGAGGAAAAAACCAAAGAGACTCTGGCCCATGTGGGGTGGAGATTCAGCCATGTGAAGCTCTAGCCTGAGCTGGGGGCCTTTTAAGGCCACAAGGGGCTTTTCATCCAGCTGTGTGCAGCTCAGGCCTGAGCCCCAGACAAGTGACATTTTAGTGAATTCTTGCCACAAATGTTGGGCTGCTAGATGTAACATGAATTGCTAAATGGTCATATAAATGAAATGCTGTGGGATGGTCTGTATGTCAAATCTGTTGCTCCGATTGGTCAATAAATAAAACACTGATTGGCCAGTGGCCAGGCAGGAAGTATAGGTGGGACAAGGAGGAGAAGAATTCTGGGAAGTGGAAGGCTGAGGCAGAGACACTGACTGCCAGCCAGCCGCCAGGACAAGCAGCATGTGAAGATGCCAGTAAGCCACGAGCCATGTGGCAAGGTATAGATTTATAGAAATGGATTAATTTAAGATATAAGAACTGTTAGCAAGAAGCCTGTCATGGCCATACAGTTTGTAAGCAATATACGTCTCTGTGTTTACTTGGTTGGGTCTGAGCGGCTGTGGGACTGGCAGTTGACAGAGATTTGTCCTGATTGTGGGCCAGGCAGGAAAACTCTAGCTACAATAAAAAAACTGGAGCCAGATATTGGAGTTAATACCTGAGAGATCAGAGGAATAGGAAAAGGCACAGCCAACTTCACCTTATCAGAAGCCTCAGTCTCCAAAAGGACTTACTTCCTGTATACCCACTCCTATATGCCTTTCTGTTCTGCCATCTCATTAATGTAATGCTATTTTATCTGTGCACCACAATAAAGATTATCTGAGGATCAGAGGGAAAAGCCAGCCACTATATTAAATATAGAAGTCAGGCAATGGTAGCACATGCCTTTAATACTAGCATTTGGGAGGTAGAGATCCATGTAGATCTCTGTGAGTTCAAAGCCACACTGGGGAACAGAGCCAGGGTGATATACATCTTTAATTCCAGCGCTAACCATAGAGGTCTGGAGGTCTGTACAGATGGGAAGTGATGTAGCTGGGTGAAGGGAGGAAATGATATGGCAGAAGAGAAAGGCATATAGGCGTGGGTATACAGGAAGTGGGTCTTTTTGGAGACTGAGGCATCTGGTAAAGTGACGTTGGCTGTGGCTTTTCATATTCCTCTGAACTCTCAGGTTTTGACTCCAGTATCTGGCTCTGGTTTTTAATTTAAAAGACCGTTTAGCAATTTGTGTTACATAACTTCAATATGCTTGCTTCAGAGTGAGTAGGCATATATGCAAAAGAATTCATGTTATAAAATAGTTTTTTAAAAACAGAGTATTTCTAAAAGTTTGTTAAAAGATTCACTGACTAGCTACTATTTAATTTAAAGGTGTGATACAATTATTAGAAAAAATTCACCTGTGTCTTTATCTGTTTATTCACTCAAGAAAACTTTGGGCTGTTAGCATATACTATTGAATGCTTTAAAGAAAAATAGATAAAGATTTGACTAGAAATGACTACAATAATAGAAAGTTGTGTTCAGAATTGTAGCAGACTCTTAATGAAACATTTTGAAACATGTGCCAACCTAAGGAATATTGACATTTTTTCCTTTATGGATAGTCTACAGAGGGGTGATAAGATACTTGTGGCATACACAATGTTTCTATGTTTGGTAGTGTTTAATAAAGGCTCACACAATATTATGTAAATATTGGCAGATTGTGGAAGAAATGTCCACAATTACCATTAGTCACTTATAGTAAAAATCTAGATAAAGGAGACTGGAAGATAAGATCTTTGTGTAGAAATGCTTTGCCATATCTGAAATATATTTGTGAAATAATTTTTTCATGTATTTGCTAGAAACAGGTCAAAGAATATGAATATAATATATCATTGGGAAAACAATTTCTTTTAGGACTTAGCATTTATTGTTATAAGCTATATCTTATTATTATTATGAAGCAGATCTTTCTACTTAGGGTCTTGTATTAGATATGAAAACTTAAAAACATTTCTAAGTGGTCAAAGTACACTGCCAGAATTTTATTTGCTTCTAAAACACAACTACAAAAACCCATTATAAAAATAGAACATTCTTAAAACCAAAAACCCATTATAAAAATAGAACATTCTTAAAACCAAATTGCTAACAATGTCTGCCTGGTAGTTTTAGAGAAATGAAGCTAATGATAGAAAGCTTAAAACAATTAAATCTTATTCAATAATATTATAAATGCTATAGGGTACATATTCAACCTGAAACATTGTAAATGGAGAGAGAGAGAGAGAGAGAGAGAGAGAGAGAGAGAGAGAGAGAGAGAGAGAGATCAACAGAAGTTTCTTGTAATTTTTGTAAAAATATATAGGGTATCTCAGAAATTACAATCTACTGAAGACATTCCACAGACTTCTGCATATTTTACAGTGCCAAGTATGGTACAAGCTTGGTCAAAGGACCACTGTCATATGTTATAGGGAAAGTATGTGACATTTTCTAGCTGAGAAAGGTGGGGGTTTGTTAACTGTTTCAGGATCTGATGCAATCTCTCTTCCCTCTAATGCAGAACAATGCATGCATGTGCACAATTTTATATTTCATTTCAGAGACTTGTAAAAAAAATCACCCATGGAATCCAGAATAAAAAACCATGACTAAAAGCAGGAGTAGATCCCTGCTTGTGAATTTGTAAAAAGAAAAAAAAATGTTTTCATAAACAAATCTATGCCCCTTGTACAAAGTGAACAAAGAAGGCAGACCACATAGCCACTGAGAATGCTATAAATACACCTGAAATGTGGTGACACTCGGCAAGATAGACGTCAAAATAAGAAGACAATTCCTGAAGGAAATGAAGTAAGATGGGATTGCTTTAACTACAGAACAGCTTAGTTAAAAGGCTAGTAAAGCAGCCCAACCATGGACTGATGAAAATAAACAGAACTGTTGTAAAGACTCTGGTGATCACCCCATACCTCCTCAATCAGAGCCTTCTCAGAGCAGGTAGAGAAGAAGAGAGACACTAAGTCATCTTTCAAGAACTGAATTAAATTCTTCAACTTAAATGTATGTTGTCTAAAGAGACAATGAGGTAACTGGCTAGACACTGTTTCCTGCAAATACAATTCCCCAGAGGAATCATGAATCAAAATTCCAGAGACTGTGTGCAGCAAATTGAGACCATAATAAAAATTCCAGGACTAATGTCTATTTTGACAGTAGGAATGATGTTAGAAACTTTAAATCATCCTCATTTGTAACTGTGGTTTTTATTCTTATTTCAACATAGAGCATGGAAAGGAGAATGTCTGTAAATAACTCTTCCCAGCCTTTCATCAGTTCTTCTGGGTAGCACATCCATATTTCCTGGTGCATATCAATATAATGAAAAGGCGTTTACCCTATCAGTAGAAAACTGAGAAAAGACATTAGTGTATGGAGTGACAAAAATTGTAATTCTTTATTGCCTTTCCTGAATCTGAACTTTAAAAATGAATACTGTGGCTATCTGTTTACATCTAGCTCTGTGTTCTTGCTTCTCTACTGTGCTCACTGACATACTACTTTTCCAAGAATGGTTCTGTATCACCAAAAAAGCAATTCTTATTAATATGGACCTCATAAATTAATTTGCAGTTAATGTCCTTCTCCTGATAAGTTTCTGACATATTGAAGTTAATAAACTAATCACAGCAGAGATGCTTATACTGCAGCAGCAGGAGACAGATGCCACACCCCAGGATTTTGCTTCCTTTTGTTACTTTTAAGTTGTTCTAACAGCATCCTCTCAGACCCATTCATGTATTCTTGTTTGTTTGTTTGTTTTTCAAGACAAGGTTGCTCCATGTAGCCCTAGCTGTCCTGGAACTTGCCCTGTAGACCAGGCTAGCCTGGAACTCACAGAGATTTGCCTGCCTCTGCCTCCCAAGTGCTGGGATTAAAAGTGTGAGCCACCACTGCCTGGCTTATTCTTTGGGGAACTAAAATATAGAAAACATTTCAAAGCAAGTGGGATTTGTGCTTACATAAGTAAAGTACCATTAAGCCACCAAAAGAGATGAGAGCTTGTACTTTTTACACCCTTAGTCCTTCTTTTAAATAATAATGCATCACTAAAGCCAATTTTGAAAGGATAGTGTATGCATAGAAGCCACTGGTAACCTAACTCTAATCATTTTCCTTTTATGGTTTTTGGTTTGGTTTAGTTTGATTTTTCATACAGAGTCTCATGTAACTCTCCTGACCTTGACCTCCGTATGTAGCTGAATCTTGCCTTCCATTTGCCATCTTCCTGCTTCTACTTCATAAATACTGGAATTACAGAGCAGACATGTGCCACTGTATCCTGCCTTTTTGCTTTTATTTTAAACAGGGTCTTACTAAATGGCACAGGCACACTGAAAATGTCCAAGGGTGGAGTACTGGGGTTACAAGTGTGTGCTCAAGGATAAATCTCATTTTTACTTTCATAAAGCAAAAGCAGCAGTAAGAGAAATGCAGGACTCGCTGTGAACTGTGTCTTAAACCTAACTCTGCCTTAGTTTAGGAAGTGGTGTTTTCTGAGGTGTTTGTTTGATCACTGGCTGTCTCTACATCTTGAACTAAATTTTCCCTGTTCTTTCTATTTTCCTAATTTGAAGGCCGAACTATACACATAAGAAATATAGTGTTAAATGGTCATAAACTGATTGCTCAGGAAATGTGACAAACTCATGTAAAGTACTTATATTCTTTATTGCATCCTTACTAATATGCATCATTTCCTAAACTGAGACTGGTTTACCCAAGATAGGCATAACTCGAGTTCATATATTGTTCCAGAGACCTTGTCTGTCTGATTTTTTTTGCTAATTTTGCATTTCTTAAACTTCATTAGTTCATGCACACTTAAGAACTATCTTCTAGACACCAAGCATTGATAAATGAAAATATATTTATGAAAACAATTGTATGGAATTATAATGTATTTTTGTGGCATGGGAAATTGATCCTTTGGCATCACAACTGCCAGGCAATTGCTCTGCCAATAAGCAACACCCTTAGATTTCCTTTACAATGTATTTTGTGTCATGGTCTCACTAACTTGCTAAGGTTGGTATGAACCTGTGGTCTTCCAGCCTAGATTTTTGAGTATCTGGGACTACAAGCCTGAACCAAGAGGCTTGGAAAATTTTAATTTCTTAGTAAAGAGACAGAATTGTAAACATGTCCCTTCCTTATGAAATTACTTATAAAGTAAGCAATTAAATGTTGAAACAGTGAACTTTTAACAATAACTATAGAACCTTCATTGTTGGGTAGAAATCAAAGAGCCTGTGAAGAAGCACTTTGAAGAGAACCGTGTCTGTTTTACTGACTCAGGATGCAGGACACATGCATAATGGACATGATGGTAGTATCCTCTCTGCATAAACTAATAATAACAGGTCCCTTGAACATATAGGGGGTGAAACTGTTTACTACATAGCTTGAGCCTTCCAGTGTGAGTCCATGTATTGTTCTTAACTTTCAGACATGAGGACTGTGAGAAAGCCATCATTTTTTTTCCCTCAGGTGTGCCTGGTGAGTAAGGCTCTTAGTGACCCAGAAAACATTTCATTTTCTGCTCTGTTGGGAAGTTAGATGCTAGACCAGTGTCTGAGCATTGAATTCTATGTGTGTAATGCCACAATAACCATTCCTCAAAAAAATAAGATGCATAGATGGGCAATGGTGCAATTAGGAGGCAGAGGCAGGTGGATCTCCAAGTAAGAGGCCAGCCTGGGCTACAGAGTGAGTTCTAGGATAGTGAGGGCTACAAAGGGAAATGCTGTCTTGAGAAACAAAAACAAACAACAACAAACGACAAAAAGATGTGTGCACAAGTGGTGCATTGTCAGTCCTTTCCTGCTTTCAGTGCTCATCCAGCTCTCTTAAGAAATAAATGCAGAATCACTGGAAAGATGTACAGAAGGCTCTATTTGGAAAGCAATGGCAACACTGAGGAAAAACAGCCAGGTATATAGCTCCCTGTTTTTGATAAGTGGACTACATCCTAGACAAGCTATATAATTTCCTTATAAAAAATTGTACTCAATTACTCCTTTGCCTAAAAGTACAAATTCAACCTCACTGGGTTTTTCATTTAAAAAAAAATCCAGCTAGTTTTTTAAGGAAAGTAGAGTCTTCCCTTGCCAAAAAAGAAAAAAGAAAGGAGAGAGAGAGAGAGAGAGAGAGAGAGAGAGAGAGAGAGAGAGAGAGAGAGATTTCATTATATTAGTCTCTTATTTGTTGGTTTATATGCTTTAGAGAATAGTTTTGAATTTGAAAGAAATTGGTGTTGGGATACATAGGAAGGGTTGTATGTGAGAAAGGTAAAGAGAAAATGATATAATAATGGTATAATCTCAAAACATAAAAAGAATAATAAAAAATAATATATTGAAGAAAATTTTTAAAAAGTCTCCTCACCTAGTAAAATTGTGTATGGTTACACCTACTGAACTCAATAGTTTTTAATATTGTACAAAGTGTATAGGGAAAAGTCACGTGATCTTCAGTGAGGATTATGTGAGTAACTGTGGGGATTTAAATAAGAATGCCCTCCACAGGCTCATATATTTGAATTCTTAGTAATCAAAAAGTGGCAGTATTTGAGAAGGATTAGGTGGTGTGACCTTATTGGAATAGGTGTGGCCTTTTGAAGTGTCTCTGGAGATGGGCTTTGAGGTTTCAGAAGCCCATGACAGGCCTAGTCTCTCTCTCTCTCTCTCTCTCTCTCTCTCTCTCTCTCTCTCTCTCTCTCTCTCTCCCTCCCTCCCTCCCTCACTCCCTCTTTCTCTCCCTCTCTCTCTTTGTCAGGTCTTTGTCTTTATCTCTGTTTCAATGTTCAACCCTCTTTCTTTCTCCTTGTGCCTGTGGATCAGGATGCAGCTCCTAACTACTTCTCCAGCACCCTGTCTGCCATGCCTGCCACCTTGCTCCTCTCCATGATGGTAATCCACTAAGCCTCTGAAACTGTAAACCAGCCCCGATTAAATATTTTCTTTTAGAAGCATTGCCTTGGCCATGTCTCTTCACAACAATAGATGTAGACAACAACCAAAGTGAGACAAATCAGTGACGAGGGAAATATAAGAAATTAATTCATTTTACATCATTTTGATTGTCCTTCTTATCATTATCTTCTTGTCTTTTTTTTTCTCATTGTAGAAAAAGAATGCAGGTGATGAATTGCTTTAAACCTTTGTTCTGTGTTTTATTTTAGATAGTCTTTCTACGTAGTCCAGGCTTGCTTCAAATTCCTTTTTTTAAGATTTAGTTCTTGTGTGTGACAGGGTGTTTTGGCTGCATGTATATATGGACCACATATATGCCTGGTACCCACAGAGGTCAGAGAAGGACATTGAATCTCCTGGAACTGGATTTAGGGTAACTGTGAGTTATCATGTGAATGCTGAGAAATGAACACAGGTCTTGCAAGAGAACAAGTGTTCTAAATGGCTACAAATTCTCTATGTAAGGTGGATTGCCTTGAATCCATCTTAGCCTCCCAAGTGCTAGGATTACAAATGTGCACCACCACATCTGGAAGAAGTGTCTGTCTTTGTTTTAAAACACTTTATTTCCTTTCTTTCCAGCAGTTATTTTTGTTTAATGGAATACATTAATTAAATTAGGACCCAAGTTATAAGGATAGAAAAGAAGCTTAAAGACTATTATTATCATTAAAAAACACAAAATCCATTAGGCAGATCTCTTTTACTTATAAGAATTCCTGGCAAACACCTTTAACTTTACACTTAAAAATGTTCTGCATAGTCATTCATTCATAATATGACCAGGCCCCATACTAAAATAAAATGAAGTTTGAAATGAAAGAATTTATAATGATCTCAGGTCATGTAGATTCGGCTAAAACAGTTTCACACTGACCGGTAAACAATCTTAGGTCCAAAGGGAGAGGCAGAGGGTAACCTTAGTAATGAGGCAGGTTCTGGCTTGAGTCTTAGCTCTTCTCTCCGTCACTATGTAAACCTGTGCTAAGTTATTTACCATGTGGAGCCTCAGTTTCCAGTCTGTCAATAGGGATTACTAACAGATATTTCGTCAACCCTTCATAGTGCATTGGCCAGAACATAAGATGTAATTAATACATGGCATGCTTTATTTTTTTATTAACTGAAAACATACAGAAATAGATTGTTTCTTATTTTGAAGTATTGGACACAAACCACTTAGTTCTCATCTACAGCTCCTACTCAGGGAAAGACGTTTCTGTGTTTTCTTTATAATACTAAATTTTTCTAGTATAAATTTCATAACTTTTACTATTTGTGGTAAGTTTCTAGGGAAGTGGAAAAAACATTGTTTCTGCTAAAATCAGTAGTTTTACTTTTAAAAGTTATTTGACATTTTCAGTAGCCATCTAGACTGTATTTAATAAAATACTTGAGAAAAAAATTTAATGACAAATGTTTTATTGACATCTTTTCTAAAATGTCTTATTCAGAGAGAGTTAAATGGAATAATATGAAAGGCAGTACAACAGGCAGCCTTGGACATCTGCTGTGACTCTGATTCTGAACACTGGCAGAAGATCCATGACAGGGAAGATTATTATTATTGTCCTTTCTGTAAAGTACAGCAAGTTAAGTAATTAAGGTTATGAATCAAAATGAATCAGCTGCGTGCAGCGGTGAGATGCTTAGAGCGTGGCCGAGTGACAGATGGGATTCTTCTGCTCTCACCAGTGATTTCTCCAATGGTGAGATAAATGTTTGATGACATACATGGTCTGCCAGCCCTGAGCAGTTCCTTTCCTCCCTCCTGTGTTCTTCACCGGGAGGAGAAGCCACTCTAGTGTCTGAGTCATGAGTGCCTTTGAGTTGTCTGCTTAGGCAAGCATGAGAGCATTCAGAATGTCTCACCCTACGTTTCTAAGCAAATATAAAAGTATGCACTTTGAACAACCAATGCACAATTTAAAATGAATTCTATGAAGTTTTGGATTTAATAATTTAATAATTTCCATAAGATAACACTGTGCAACTAATACTTGAACAAACCTTCTTATCTAGTAGTGGGATTTATGTTTCTAAGTTCATCCATGTTTGAGTTTTCACATTGAATAAATGATTTGATTTAATCAAATTTGAAGATTTGGTTTTGTCTTTTTACAAAGTTAAAAATTGAAATATTGAAAGTCCTATTTTTTTTCTCAAGGTTAAACTATTTTCTAAAGGTCACAGACTTACTACGTGACAGGGCCAGGGAGATCAGAATCAAACCTTGAAGAGACAGCAAGGCTTCAAGTTTAAGGAATCATGTGACTAGTGTAGGAGCTGAGGTATAAAATATAAGAAAGGGACTTTAGCATACAATGTCTGAGAAGTTCCAGTGAGTACAGAGGTTGATTTCCAGTAAATTAAGTGACAAGTCATTTTGACAAGTGCTATAAACAAATGTAGGGCAGACACCATATCAAATTCTGGCCTGAAGGAGCTGAGAAAGTCCCAGAAGAGCTGGAGGAATTTTAGGTGGGTTTTGATGGACAGAATGTGAAGAGCAGACATTAAGCAACAACCACAGTTGAGGAAAGGTAGATGGGAGAGAACATGGTTTGTTCATAAAAGGAGAACGATCAAATGTGTCCTGAGACAGAAAGTGAGGTTGGCCTGATACAGGGAGAGTGAAGAATTTAGGTAGATTGACAAAGCTTGGAGAGCTGCAAAATGCAAAATGCAAAAAGAAAGGGGGAAAAAGATGAGAGGCAAGAAAGTTAGACAGGCGGGTGCTACGATGAAGTTCAGGCAAGCACTGGCCTCTGTTGTGACTTCTGTGCCCTGGGTCACCAACAGACTTGAAAACATTTAAACACAAACTGATAACTTAATGTGCCTTGTGAGAGACAAATGAGAATATAAAATCCCACATTCAGTCCTTTCAAGTTTGTTCTGTTTCACACAGTGGGAAGTGTGTAGCAAGGGAGTCCAGCCAACACAAAATACACATTTAAATATTTACTCAGTGTACAAGGATTACTAGATGGATTAGAATAATTCTATGTGCTGTACAAAAGGCTTTATAAGTATCAAATGAAGCAAGGGACATGAAAGGTCTTGTAATAAACATGCTATGTAAATGCAATCCATTAACATTGTATTAATACCTGTAGAAAGATTTCGCTCTTTTTACACCACATCTCAGTATTATCCTGATTTAACTTAGAAGACTGACATATTTCCCTATTAAGTATGGCTTTTTACAAACAAAAGGCATTAGGTAAATTTTATGTGAGTGCATGAGAAAACAAGAGAGAAAACACTTCAAAAATCTTTGCTTGTCTAATAAGTGAAGCGCACACACACCAGGTGAGTGTCCACCGCTGTCGGCTTCCTACAGGTGGCTGTGTGTGTCTGTGGGAGCTACAATGGCTGTTGGAGATTTTGTGTTTTGGTGCCTTGCTATAAATCGGATGTTTTAAAGTTAAAATTGTTACAATACTTTAAGTTGGAGAGTATGTAGCACAGGGCACTGAAAGGAATGTGGTCTTTGGAGACACACAGATGTGTGTGTGTGTGTGTGTACTCCATTTCTGCCATCTTGGACTTGTCACTGTACAGGATGCCCTGTACCATTTATCTCAGATCCTCCCTTGAATATTGGCATGGTGAGTCCCTCTCCTTTGAGATGGGAATTAGGAGAAAAAACTAACTGAAGTGCTTTGATGAATAATGGCCCACAGTGGATGGTAAATAAATGTTGTGCCTGGGATTCAAGATTGTATATGACCGTTATATGTTGAGCCCCAGAGCAAAACAAATATTCAATAAATACTTGTTAGAAGGAAAGAGAGGGAGAGATGGCAGGAGGAAGACAGATAAACAAGCACAGTTTAGAATCTATTTCCTTAGATTGTGGCAAATGTACTTGAGAGAGTCTTATTCCAAACTCAAACTCCTTGACTCTAGTAATTCTCTAGCCTCAGCCTCCAGAGAAGCTGGAGCCCCAAGGGTGTGCCACCACATTCAGCTATTTCTTACTGATCTGAAAATAAAGCTGTATGTCTAAGTGACAAACAAATTGTCAGCCTTTTGATCTATTATTTAGAAATACAGCACAACATTATTTATTCATGAAAATTAGATCACAGCACTTTAACGGGCCTCTCTTAAGCTTAATCTGATTTCCCCATCTTCCTTTGTTCAGACATGCCCACACTTGTGTATTATAAAGCAGAATGGCTAGTCATATAAGGCTTAATCTTAACAACTACCTACACTTAACCCGGCTGGGATTCCTTTCGCTGGATTGCATAAGCAATGAGATTTCTTCCACCACCCCTGTTGACAGACTCTTTTTTGCAAAGGTCTCTCTTCACCTCTGTTTTCAGTGTTCCCTATTTCCATGTAATTTCTGTAAAACTAGCTTTATAGATTACTTTACCTTAAATGTCACACCTAAACATGTATTTACAGACTTAGCCTATCTTATGCTGCCATCTGCTGGATGCCACTGTTCCTTAGGTAATGATAACAGTCAAAAGCCACTGAAAACCTTGTATTCCTTACTAGTTTCTTAATGGTCACAGTTGAGATAGTAATGGGAATTTATATGCTGGGGGGAAAAAAAACGTTCTGAGATTTTTGGCAGGAGACAGAAAAGGCCAATAATACTGTAGTTCATTTTGAAATAATACTTGCTGAGTCACTCTTTATTTCATTTAACCAACATTCATTATTTGCCCCTGCCAAGATCATCACAGAATCCACAAAGATACATAAGATATATTTTAGTTCAAATAAGAGTTTATTCCTTAGTGGGAATAATCATAAAGAAAATGAATATAAAGAAATCCTCCCAGTATATTCTTATTTCATGTTTTTTGTCAATTGCGCTGCTAATGCTTAGTACATATTTATTACACTTTCTCAGATGACTACCTCTGTCTTAAGGAAGATCTCATACTACTGGAGGCCTGACAGCTGGTTTCCTGCAGCCCTCACTCTAACAGGAGCTCTCCTTGGGATGTGTCTGTATGCAGTTGCGTGGTGCCTCTTCAAAGAGTAAGATTTCAGTTGTTGCTTCCCTTTGAATTTGTTCATAATGAAATCTATCAGGGTGCCGTCAAAAATAGGATGGAAATGGAGACAAAGACTTTGGGGAAATTTCTGCGTTGTTTTTCATGCTTCATCATGATGACTATTTTACATGTGGACTTTGAGTATTAAGGAAAACCTCCTGACTTGCAAGCCAATACCTTTTAGCAAAAGTTTTGATTGAATGATTCTAACTTAAAGCCATTTTTTTTTTGGTTTTTTGAGACAGGGTTTCTCTGTGTAGCTTTGCGCCTTTCCTGGAACTCGCATGGTAGCCCAGGCTGGCCTCGAACTCACAGAGATCCGCCTGCCTCTGCCTCCCGAGTGCTGGGATTAAAGGTGTGCGCCACCACCACCCAGCACCATTCATTTTTTTAAATGATCATAAATGAGATTTTAATTGTCTATATGCATAATCAAGATCAGGATCTCTAATTATTTTTGCTTATCAAAGGATAGACAGAAGTCACAAAGAGACTAAAGAGCCTGAAGAGTAATCAGAGAAGGGCTGAAATAATCTAGTAATTACCTTGTGATCTCTCAGAGTTTGGTATTGGTAGATGAGCAGAACACAGGAACAATAACAGACAGTGTGTGACCTGCAGGAACACATCCTTTAGTAGGAAAGGAATTAGATCACAGAGCATCATGATAAGGAGGTGACTGAAATGCAAGCATCTTTCTATGGATTCTAGAAGTTTTTCCAGAGAGACTGGCCAGAGAAACTGAGAAAGTGCCACTGCAGTGGTCCTTTGGAAAGTAAATGGAAGCAGAAATAAAGGGAAGATGCTAAAAATACTTTATTTATACCAAAGGCAATTTATTCTCCTTTTCATAAGCATAACAATAGAAGTGGGTTCATATGAATCTATTACACTTTCCAACCTTGACTCTTATCCTGAATGATGGAATAGACTCTGAACAACAAAGTGACATGATCCAAAGGTAAAGGAAGGGTTAACAAGAAGTCTAGAAAAAAAGAAAGGAAAAAAGGGGACAACTAAAAGGGCTGTCAGAGTCATTTGATGGGCGTGACATGGCCATTGCACACATGAGCTCACATGTGAGACTGCATGCACAAGACCTGCTCAGGATCAAGCCAGCCAGAATCCCAGCAAGGACAGAGGTATGAATTCCCTTTCCTAGCTGATAAGCTATGGGCAACTGACTGCTGCTGGAGGCTGTGGTGGGGGAGCTGAGTTCTTCACGGATGCAGTCCTTGAAAGGCTACACATGTTCCAGTAGATTTTCCTGCACTCTTACACATGCAAGTAAGACTAAGTGGACTGAAGGGGTCTAAGAAGAAGAGAACTCAAAGTTGGGAAGGAAAGCAGCAGGGGCAGGAAAGAGAAGTGAGTACTAAATCCCCCTTGCACAGACACACCCTGTATATGATTCCTTCCTTCCAGTGTTCCCGCTTGCTCAAGACTGTTTCCTCACTGTCACCGACAGCAGAATCAACCAAGTCCCACTGTAAAGGAAGCTGCACAGGGACCGAGGTAAAGCAAATCCAGTACTTTAGAGAAAGAAGTTTGAGGCTCTACATTTGAGTCCTAAGTGATTCAATGTATTTCAAATTTAGATATATGTAATGGCAGGTGGTGCTTTGAAATGTTAACCCTTACCTTTAAATTCTACATCAATTTTTAAAGTAGCCTTATTCATCAATATCTATTGACCACACAATACACTTCTAGGTCTGGGATCACAGCAGAGAGCAAAGTCAGATTTGAAATGAGAATTATAATCTAGCCTGGTATTTTTGCTACTGGTAACATTATTGCACTTTATAACTCATTTGTTTATTTAATGACAAGGGGCATATAGGCTAGAAGAATAAGAAGAAATACAGCACTTTCCAGAAATTTTACTTAGCATAGCATCAAAACATATTATTTCTATAACATAATAGAAAATACCAATAATAGACACTATCAGCCTGAACTTTAAAGTATAACCAGTTATGCATTATAAAATGTCAGAGGTTATTCAGGCTACTTTTTAGTACCATCTAACTATATAGGATAGGTATACCTATTGATTTATAGTCGTAAACTGTTATATCATTCATTATTTTCTCATATTAACACTGAAATACATATTTTGGCTAAGAATTAAAATAAGTGTTTCAAATATGTTCTGTAATAGGTATGAAAATTCACTGAGTGTTGGCACCAAACTGAACACAAGACCAAACTTGCTGCCTGGAAATGATAAAGTAAGGGCAAAGGAGAAAAAAAAAACATGCTGTAGAGTCCAGAATGCTTATTCTTCCCATTTCATAGAATCTAGACAACAAAAAAGTACTTGTAAGTAAGTGATAGTGAATAAGAACTCATAAAAAAGAATAGAGAATTTTTTCAATTAAATTCAAAGTGTAAGCAAAACTTGAAGCAGGTAGAGTTCCTACCACTTTTCAGTGATTTGATGCTGATAATGTCAATGAGGAGGCAAGGGACAGTGCTGATATATTTGTAGAGGTCGAATTGATGGTGGGTATTGCTGAGATAGCTTTCAAGTCTCCTTTGTTCATTCTTTAGATGAAATTAAATTACATAGATAATCTAGTGGGGTCATTGCTAAGGGTAACTGTGATGTCTATTCATCTTTATGCAACTCAATTATTCAGTGAATACTTGTCACATGTCAAACTGTCTCATGAGAGGGTTTCTATTGGATATTCATTGAGTATTTGTTCTTTTTTATTGATTAAGTAAGAATTTTATACTTTCATGCAATGTGGTTTTATCAATCCCACCCCTCCCATTCCTCCTGATACAAATCCTCCTCTAGGTCCTTCCCCCAGGAATATCAGTATTTCTTCTCAACGTATGGAGATTTTCCCTCACTGACCCTACATAGTGCTGCCAGTATGTGTATGGGATTAGGGTCATCTACTGGTGCACAAGTAGCCTCCACAAGAGCTGTGTCCATAGAGAAAACTGACTTTCCCTCTCCTGGAAACCCCTAATTGCCAATAGCTCCTCAGCTAGGGGTGGGACTGTCTGACCACCTTCCCTGTCCATGCTGGGTGTTGGTCTGGCTCTCTTTTGTGCAGTGTGCTTTTCCAGTTACTATTACTTTATATGTGAAGTTGTTCTGCTGTGTCCTATAAACACTGTCTTGTAGTAGTCATCCACTGGCTCTTTCCACCCCTCTTCTCCTGGGGAAGAGAAGTTACAATACAGAGTGCAATTAAAACAGTAACTTCAAACCATGATGCTACAGAAATAGATTTTGTCTAAAACTACACATGGCTCAGTGTCTTTAACAAGTAAAATATTTTTGAGTCAACACCAAGGCAATTAGAACTTATATAAGTTTAATCAATAATGTTAGTTCAATTGATAGTTATTCAATATCTAACTATAAAGGCCATTTTGTAGAGTATTTTGAAAGTATTTAAGGAGGCATTAAACATGGATTTCACTATTCATAAAGCCATATTTCAGCTTGGAGAAATACAAGTAAAATATTAGAAGGAATAGTGCTGGTACTTGATAAATTCTCAAAATGTGCAGTTTGTGTAGTAAGCTCCAGAGGATTTCAGAGATCTACAAAGCCCCTGTGCAGTAGAACACCTAGGAAAAGTGCAAAGGAATGAACATGGATGGTCACACAAAGTAGTTGTTTTATCGATGGGAAATGGAGAAACATCGTACATGTTTATCTTGGCACTGACCATGGTTTACAAACTCTGAGATGTTTTGCAACCTTTCCTTCCACTTGGACCAGCATTCCCCTCTTTTGCCTTTCTCACAATCTAGGACTCTGCTGGTATATTCACAGTGTTATAGTGCCACTGTCCCCCACTCTCCCTACTAGTCTAAGTTGAATACATGCACAGAAGTCTACACATGCCTCATCCCTGTTCTGTCATGTAGTGTGCATGGGCATGTGTGCATCTCCCACAACATGGTTTCTTTTACCTTCTTCACTGATGCAAGGTTTTTTTTTTTTCACTTGAGGAACACTACCACTGAAGTTATATTTACACACACATCTTAATATCTCAAAGATAGTGGAGGCAATAAGTAACTTACTTTTTAATTCTTCTTCCTCTTCCTGTGCACATTCTTTCCTCCTTCAAGTTACTATATTTTGACATAGGTACCACCATATGTTTTATAAACACTATCCATGTTCAAGTTACCACTGAACTAATTGAACACTTTGCTCTCTGGCCCAAGGGGTCTTTCCTAGTGTGTCTTCTGGCATCTTTCACGAAATACTAAATTTTCTCGAAAATGGTCAACATGTATCCGACCAGTCAGTCCCTTAACTCCCGTGTCCCGTCTTTAGTCGTTCCCCCCATTCTAGACACCGTTTCCACAGCTATCCTCTTGATGTCATGAAGATTTTACCACTTTCAAAACTATAGATTGAAAATATGTCCTCCTGGTTATTTTCCAATTTGATTCAAAATATTCAGCTATTTATCAGTTTATACCATCTCCTCCATGTTGATTATCAGGCTTCTTTTTAATTTCTTTCTTTTGTTGTATGCAGTGCATTTTTCTCTCTCTCCTCTCTGTCTGCCTCTCCCCTACCCTCCCCCCCCTCCCGTGTGTGTGTGTGTGTGTGTGTGTGTGTGTGTGTACTTCTAAGCATATGAAAGACAGAGGTCATCATTAGATATCTTCCGAGTCACATTTTTTCTTGTTTTTGGAGACTGGCACTCATCAGCTAGACTGGCCAGCTAATCAACTCAGGAATTCTTTTGAGCTATGTGTTCCCCACCCCATGATAAGGGATATAGACATGCTTAACCGTGGCCAGCATTTTACTGGGTACTGGTGGGTATAGAGACGCGAACGTGGGTCCTCACACTTGTACAGCAGGCCCTTACCCATGGAGCCATCTCCAGAACCTCGTGCATTCTTTCTTTCTCTTTCTTTCCTTCTTTCTTTCTTCCTTTCTTTCTTTCCTTCCTTCCTTCCTTCCTTCCTTCCTTCCTTCCTTCCTTCTTTCCTTCCCTCCTTCTTTCCTTCCTTCCTTCTTTCTCTCTCTCTCTCTCTCCCCCTCCCTCCCTCCCCCCCCCCCCCCCTCCCTCCCTCCCTCCCTCCCTTTCTTTCTTTCTTCCTTTCTTTCTCACCTAATGCTGCACCCTGCTTCTGTCTCTCTTGGAATCACTGACTGACGTGTGGCTCCACTCACAAACATTCACTTTTTTCTCTGACCATCTTGTTTAAACTTATTTTGGGGAACTCTCCAATCCTGATGCAACCTGCATACCAACTATTAGATGGCAATATTAAGCTGTAGTGTATTTCCTAGGAAAATAACATAGTTCTGTCTTCTGGACTCACTACAGATTATGACAATACTTTCAAATGTCAGGTCAACATATCCATGCTAACTATAGATTCATAATAAATTAACCTTCCCACTTTGAATGTTGATACTTCACAGGTTTTCCATTTCTCCCTAATTTCTAACACATCTCTGTCTTGTCACTTTGAACTGTGATATTTCTGCACATTTTACAAACAAAAAACAAGATTAGATTTAAAACTCTCTCAGATGTGCTTGGAGAGATGCCTCAGTAGTTTACAGCATATGCTGCTCTTGCAGAGGATCCAAGTTTGGTTCCCAATACCTACAACTATTGGCTTACAATTGCCTGTAACTCTGGCTCTAGAGAATCAGATGCCTTGGTCTTTATGGACACCTGTATACACATGCACACACTTGCATGCAGGCATTCGCACACATGCAATATAAACAAATGGATCTTTTAAAAGCTCTCCTGGGCTCTTAAAAAGCCACCTCAGAAACTTTCTATTCTATCTGCTAGGTGCTGACATGTCCCTGGTCCTATATCTCTGTTCATCAATTCCTGTTATGCTAAGTACGCCCCTCTCTGATCTTTTCATCGAAAACATTTCTTTGTTCTGTTTCTACTGACTAAAATTGCATTGCCTGAGATGGTAAGTTACTATTACTTTGCTTTTCTCAAATTCTCACTATTATTCTTTCAAGATACTTCTCTCAACTCCATTCACCCTTTTAGGAACCATCCAGCTCTTAGTAAGGAGACTGACTGGCTGTATACAACAGCTAACCTCTAAATATCTACTCAACTCAAAAAGGGGTCTTCATATAATTACTATTCTATTTATAGTCCCCTTACCCAGGTCCTTATGACACACAAATTAGCAGAGAATTGGCCCAATTTTGATTTCTCTAAACCTATTATTATAAATCCAACAGGAAGGTGACACTACAAGCTCCTTCTAGGAATCCTGAAGATACTGTGCAATAGTAAGTAGTGGCTTAAGTGATGTTTTAATATCACCAGTAAATTGCTTTGAAACTGTAAGGAAGCCTTATCAATGTAATAATAAATACTCTATAATGGTTACTAATATTAAACAAGATAAGTACTCTTGCCAGTATAAAGGACTCTGGGACAATAGAACATAGTTATAAAGTATTTTTCTTACTAATATTAATAAGGCAATTAATAATGTCAACAACTACATATAGTGATAAAAATTTGGAATAAAATAATTGTAAATTTATTTTTTCCAGCCATCAGTAGTTTTTGATGGACACGCAATGGATCCTGGTAAGAAGCATGTCAATGCTCCCGATTTTAAAACATGGAAAGCTACATAACACTGAAGAGAAGCGTTATGGGTGATTAATACTACACTGTTAAGTTTTCCTTATGTTAAAGATACTGACTAATGGAATTGTGATGCTCATTTATGCTAAAAGATCTATGTACATTAAAAGTTATTATACCCTTAAAATAGCCATTGTTTCCTTTTTGTGATCACAATGATTCATAAACTTTGGGGGTATTCTTTCTTGAAATGTATATCCCAAAAATTCATAGACCTCATTCTTGATTTAAGTAGTTTCAAGTTCTTCTATTATCTCCCCTTAATCTCCATTTTTACCTGACAGTCTTAATTATTTTTTTCAGTCCAGGAAACTAATCCCTAATTTGCCTTACTTTTTCTTTTCTGTATTTTTTTTTTTTTGGTTTTTCAAGACAGGGTTTCTCTGTGTGGCTTTGCGCTTTTCCTGAGCTCACTTGGTAGTCCAGGCTGGCCTCGAACTCACAGAGATCCGCCTGGCTCTGCCTCCCGAGGGCTGGGATTAAAGGTGTGCGCCACCACCGCCCGGCTTCTTTTCTGTATTTTTTTTAACAGTATACTGTATCCATTGCTATTGCATAATGACACCAGCCACTAATGAATAACACTGGAGGAACCTGTTCCAAGTCCAAGTCTATATGAGCAAAAAGCATTCTAATGTTCATTCCTCATCAGTTTATAAGGATAGAAAAAATCATATTCCAGTTTGTCCTACAGGACATAAAACTTTGAGGCAAAAATCATATTGTCAAAACTTCAAACCAGTAGATGACAAAGATAAGAATATGTTCACTTAAACATAGAGAACCCAAGATATATTCCATTCCTCCTGATACTGTAGTGCCCTTTGCAGTTTGTAATTCTGTCACAAAGTGTCAGGTCTTTGTTCTTTGGTAAAGGACATCTTTAAATCTATGCTGGCTATGTAGTTTTCAATATATAGGTCACTTCTGACCCATTTAACTCTTTCTCAACTTGCTCATCCCTGTTTGCAAGGAGGGTAGAATTCATATCCTCTGGATAAACTCTATTGAGTGTACATATCTCTATTGTGCTTAGAAAATAATTACCAACATATATAATAACACTGATCTCTCCTAACCTTATTATAAATGTCTTTGAAGACAGTATGAGATGCTAGTTAAACTATTATTCCTCGTGCTAAGTAAATACTAGACATTCAAACTGTGTTTGGTTAAAAGGGGTTTTCTATTTAAGGTATTATTGGGAACCTTTAAGAAGGTAAATATCACAGTTCAAGGGATTAATCACAGTAATATGTGCAATCAGGTATAACCTATTTTTTCCATAGGTTGTTTTTAATAGCAGAATTGAGGAGAGAGGACAGTCACACAGCAGAGAGGACTTCACATGATAACTTATCTTCACCTAAGATAGTATAAGGCTTTGCATCTGGACTCTACCTCTGTGTGTCTTTGTATCTCTGTTTCATGTGTGTAGTGATAAGCTATGGAGATATTTTACTGAAATAGTAAAATAATGAGATAAACAATACATATTGTGTGATTCTGATGTGGAAGGTATAGAGAGACTGGAGTTAGGGAATATTTTGGAGTCATAATTTCATTCCTTAATTTCCATAAATTCCATATATAATTTCCATATTCCTAGTCTGTTCCTTCATCCATACTCTGTAACTGTCATTATTGTCAAGAGTTACTGACATTTGTGCCCAAAACAAAAGTTTGGGTTGACAAGGATGATACAGGAACAACCAGTCTACACCTCAAAGGGCTCAAATGTGTATTATAATCTTTACTCTCTGTCTCCAGAAACAACCATGATTTTATCCTGCAAGTTAATAAATTACCATCATAATACATTGTTATGGTTAGATAAATATGTGATGAGTGAAAGAAGCCCTGAGTAAATATGTAAGGAACAGATGAAGTCCTAAGTGAATGCATATTATTGACAAGGATCTCAATGTTATACACCAAAGGGAATTTGCGAAGCCTTTATAGGGTCAAGTTTGAGGACTTCCAAAGCCTTTCCTTGGTCAAAATACAAGGGTTTGCCAATGGCCAGTGTGTACCAAACCTAGCGCACAGCTTCCTTCTGCGGGGTGACTGAAACCTGAGACTGTGCCCCTATGGAGACTAGCTAACTCCTCTCCTCTGTGCTGAACATAATGAATGTGCTGGAGTATCAGTTTGATGTATGGTTGGTGTCACTCCAACAGAGCTCACACAGCCTACCTGATCCCAGCTTTTCTGTATGTGTGCCTGTGGGTCTGGCATTTCTTCACTCCCACATCACCTCAGTCAGACTTCCAGAACTAAGATATGAAGCATGTGATATGAATACACTTTGCTAAAGGGCTAAATGATATTCAAGCATGGCATTTTATTTGTTTTCTTGTTATGTTCCATACATTTCCCGTTTTTTCATGAAATACATACATTTCCAGGAACAAATTTGATGTCTCTTTGAAGTACATGAGTGTTTATGTGTGAACTACTATGCTATTTTAACTTATACATCAAAGTATAAGATGAGATATGGACTTTAAAATTGTTTTAAAAGATCCTAACAAATTTCCTATGACCATTGAATTACCAAATGCATGCATCTTTGGAAGCCACTATTCTACAGATACAGGGTGACAGACCCCAGGAAGGGGTACATGGTTGTAGCTGGAAGTTTTCCTATGTCCCACCCAGGCCTACAGCCACTCAGCCACTTACAAAATAATCACTCAGAAGCTTATATTAGTTATAACTGCTCGGCCATTAGCTCAGGCTTATTACTGACTAGCTCTTACACTTAAATTAACCCATAATTCTTATCTATGTTTAGCCACATGGCATGGTACCTTTTCTCAGTTCTGCCTTGTCATTTTGTTTCCTCTGTGTCTGGGTGGCGACTCCTGACTCTGTCCTTCCTCTTTCTGACTCTCTCCTATATTTCCTGCCTGGCTGTACCCTGACTTGCCATAAGCCAGAGCAGTTTCTTTATTAACCAAACATAGCAACACATGTTCACAGCATACAGAAAGACATCCCACAGCCTTCCCCTTTTCTGTCTAATCGAAATGGAAGATTTTAACTTTAACATAGTAGAATTACATATAATAGAATAGTTATCAAACAAGAATTACAGTTATAATATCTAGTCTATTTGTATTTTGCAAAATTAAAGAAAATATTCTATCATCTATCCTATATTTGTGAGTTTAAAGTTTCATATCTAATTTACCTTTTATCATAACCAAGGAAAACCATAATTATAACTATTTAGTCTTAAACTACATCAAAGACCTCAGAAGGATATAGCATTACCTAATTAAACAGGAAATGCATTTTAAGCAACTTCCAAAATTCTGGAAATGACAGAGACAGCTGCATCCCTGGACGGTCAACCAAAGTTCCTCTGCAATGTTGAGGCATCCATCTTCAGTCAATAGTTTACACCTCAAATGACTCAAATGTGTGCTATAGTCTCTCA
The DNA here is from genome assembly GCA_902168405.1 of Peromyscus aztecus. Taxonomy (NCBI): domain Eukaryota; kingdom Metazoa; phylum Chordata; class Mammalia; order Rodentia; family Cricetidae; genus Peromyscus; species Peromyscus aztecus. The sequence continues at coordinate 28,562 of CABHPQ010143046.1, forward strand.
GTTGCTTCTCTGTGTCCTGTAGAATGTCTGACAGTCTTCTCTATGAAGCAGGAACCTGAAGAACCATTTCATCTTGCAAAGTTCAGTGGTCACCTTTCTATGGACCCTACATGTCCAGTTGATACAACATTTTGTCAAGCAGTCCAGGCAAGAACAGTTTCTTGCCCAAATGGCTAACTTTTGCCATAAGGAAAGCAAATTCCGTAGTGAGTTTCTTCAATGCCCATCATTTTCCTTTAAGTAATTGGTGCTGCCAGGAGCACTGTCTCACTGTCCAGAAAAGTCTAGATTCTTAAAATATTTAAAATGCCATACTATGTAGGTCTTTGAAGTGTTTTAAGATTACCTACCTAATTGAAATATATCTTTTTTTTTTTTTTTTGGTTTTTTGAGACAGGGTTTCTCTGTGTAGCTTTGTGCCTTTCCTGGAGCTCACTTGGTAGCCCAGGCTGGCCTCGAACTCACAGAGATCCACCTGCCTCTGCCTCCCGAGTGCTGGGATTAAAGGCGTGCGCCACAAACGCCTGGCTGAAATATATCTTTGTATACCTAGAAAACTTAACTAACATAGTGTAAGTACGATTATTATAGATGATTATTAATCTGCATTTCTTAATTATACATTACAATTTCAAATGAGCTGTACAAGCATGATACCTTAAATGAGAGTAGAAATATACATAGTATAACAAAATTAATTTTAAATTTGTATCACTAAACTAAAATCCATAGCAATGTAAAACATTTCAAATAAGTTATAAATCTATCCTTTTATCCTATCATATATAATATCCCCTTTTCTTTTTTAGAAAGTGATTGCATTTATAATCAACCCCTTTAAAATAAAAACAAACATTTATAAACAATATTTTGGGAATTTGGGCATAGCTTCTCATACTACTTCCTGCTGGATGGCAGTGCTGGCAATCTTATGGGGATCCTGAGAAAATTAAGAATTATGGTCAAGTCCTGACTGTAATAGTCTGTGAGGCTGCATTGTCTGAGCCAGTTGTCTTGCAGCTGATTTTGGATATTGCATCATCTGGGCCATGGTGTTATCGGAGACCTTTTAGGGGGTCTTGGCTGATCAAACCATAAGAGCTTAGAATCAATCCAGAGGTTCTCATCTTCTGTGAAAACAAAAGCAGAACCTCTTTTCCAAAGCAACGTATCCTTAGACACAAATTTTGAAGTCAAGATACCTTCAAAGTATATATATTGGCTTAACTCAGCAGCCTTTGTAATCAAATGTATTTCTGCAGCTAAAAATTCCAAAAACAATATAATCCAGACTCTGTGTGTGATTTCTATTTTTACATGGCTTTTTTTTAAATATTACTTTTACTGTCTCTTTAGAATACTTTATTTTTTAAAACTATTTCTTTATATAACTGTCTATCCTCCTTTTCCTCTCTTTTCCCAGACTACATACATTTTTACACACACTGCAAACCTTTTAGAGGCTTATTCAATCTGAATCTGCCTTATTGTGAATCTATAATCCTTCTCTGACCAGGAAAGATTTTAAACTGCTAAACTGCATGGCTAGGACCAGCCTTGGCTGCTGATTCTGATTGCCTCAGCTTTTCAACATGGCAGAGGTAATTCACCAGCTCTGGGAGCCATGCTCTTTGCTATCTCTGAGAGCCAGTGGATCCATGCTTCCATCCAGCAGTGCGTAGCCCATAAACCTCCTTTTTTTTTCTGTACTAGCAAAAGCTACATCTACCACACAGTACACTGTGTGGCTTAGAGATGCCACTGTGTACTGTGGCAGGAATCTGCCATGCTGCTTAGCTTATGGCGACTGGCAGCCAGTTCCATGTAACAGGCAGTTGCTGGAAGATGAGTCTCTATGCTGCTACTGGCATGAGACTGAGACTAGGAAGCCTAGTGTGGCTCTGTTTCTGTGCGTTCAGAATCTTCAAGCTTTTTTAGGTCTATGTGGATTAATGCTAAATGGTGAGCACCAAATATAGTCGAAGTTTTCTCGGGTCCTGCTGGAGAATCTCTCCCACCTGTGTCCCACAACTACTTGGTCCCAAATAAACACACAGAGGCTTATATTATTTCAAACTACATGGCGTATGGCAAGCTTCTTGCTAGCTAGCTTTTATAACTTAAATTAACCCATTTCTATTAACTTATGGTTTGCCATGTGTTCTGTGGCTTACTGGTCTGCTGGCATGCTGTTTGTTGGGTGGCAGGCTGGTGTCTCTCTCTGCCTTCTTCCTGTTTCTCTGTTTGGATTTCCTGCCTGCCTCTAAGCTGCCCCACCATAGGCCAAATGGTTTTATTTAATCAACCAATCAGAGCAACACATATTCACAGCATACAGAAAGCTATCCCACAGCACATGGTTATTATCAACATCAAATTATTTGTTTTGTGCTTTTTATTTGTTTTTGTATTTAAGGAATGATTTGATATGCTTCTTATCTGAAATAGAGTAATTATTTAATTTCCTCTTTTTCTTTATTGAGAATTTTTTTATTTATTTTACATACCAACCATAGATCCCCCTATCATCCCTCCTGCTCCTCCCCCCCCAACCCTCCCCTGTCCCCTCCTCCAAAAAGGTAAGGCCTCCCATGAGGAGTCAGCAAAGTCTGGTACATTCAGTTGAGGCAGGTCCAAGCTCCTCCCCCTGCATCAAGTCTGTGCAAAGTGTCCAACCATAGGTAATGAGCTCCAAAAAGCCAGCTCATGCACCAGGGACAGATCCTGATCCCACTGCTGACTAAAAGATAATACAGTTTTGTGAATTTCTCAGGTTAATTTTGATTCTAATTGTTTCTGTTATACAGAATCCAAGTTCCATGCCATTACTTCCACCCTCCATCAAAGATTTCCCTTCAAATCTTCCTTATCACTCTGTGCAACTTGGGACAAGTGTTGCAAGAATGCCTTCTTCACCATGCATTCCACATGGAGTGCCACTGCTCCATCAAAGGTGGATGATTAGTGTTATGTGTGTTTGCACATACACGCATATGTGTTTCCACATGCAAACATGACCGCAAAGTTTACATCGAGTTCGTTTTTGTTTGTTTGTTTTATAACCAGTATTGAGTGTTCTGAACCAGTCAGTGTCAATTCCACACACTGTCTTTTCCATGGGTAGAAAACAGCTCACTTACACATATTTATTCACCATGGTCTCCCCTCCATTGCTTCATGATTTTGTAAATGATTATGACCTTTATCTTGAGAGCAAGATGAGATGAAGAGAAATAATACTAGGCAAATGAGTCTCCTACCAAAATGTACCATTCAGGTACAATTCCAAAGAACATTTCATGTGTCCACTGAGCCACCTCAACCCAAACCTCATAGAGTGCCTATTTGATAACTACATAAATATCTTTGATTCTAGAACTGCATCTCCCATACTATATCCTAAATTCATCATTAGAGAGGACAAGAAGGGAAAACTTCCCACCCTTCTATCAGGAGTGATAAAAGTCCCCAGAGTTTTCAGTAACTTTTATAAAAGGCGTACATGCATAAATTCATTAAAGGTTCATAGCCATCCTCGGAGCTGAGTACTGCTTTACCTGTTGCTAGAGTTTTTCTGCCTGGCCCACAATCAGGACAAATCTCTCTCACCTGCCAGTCCCACAGCCGCTCAGACCCAACCAAGTAAACACAGAGACTTATATTGTTTACAAACTGTATGGCTGTGGCAGGCTTCTTACTAACTGTTTTTATAGCTTAAATTAATCCATTTCCATAAATCTATACCTTGCCACGTGGCTCGTGGCTTACCAGCATCTTTACGTGCTGCTTGTCCTGGCGGTGGCTGGCTGTGTCTCCTTCCACCTTCCTGTTCTTTTCTCCTCTCTGTTAGTCCCACCTATACTTCCTGCCTAGCCACTGGCCAATCAGTGTTTTATTTATTGACCAATCAGAGCAACACATTTGCCATACAGAACATCCCTACTTGTTCCACTTTGAAGTTCTGATACAGAGATAAGTCAAGAAACTTAGACAGGGGCCTGGAGAGATGGCTCAGTGGTTAAGAGCACTGCTGCTCTTCCAGAGGACCTGGATTCAATTCCCAGTACTCACATGGCAGCTCACAACTGTCTATAACTCCAGCTCCAGGGAATCTGACACTCTCATACAAATGTACATGCAGACAAACACCAATGCACATAAAATAAATAAATAAATAAAGTCACTTAAAAAGCTTATATAAGATTCATAGCTGGCAAATATGGAAACAAGATTCACAGCTGAGTAGTTTGGCTTCAGAATCTGCATTTCCACCTCCAAACCCTGCACAAACTGTATTCAACAGGGTATTTTGGTTTAATGAGTGGCTTGGGGTTAGACTATTTTAAATGATTTATCACAACATTTGGGTTTGCATATGTGTGTACCTACCATGTGTTCAGTGGACATTATCTTAAGGATTTCTTCTCTCTGTGGATTTTTATAACACATTAATGGTTAACTCCAAGTTGCCAATAATGCAGCTGTCTCACATTAAGGAAAAAAATAAAAGCACTTTCCCCTGGAGTCATTTAAGCAATGAGAGTCAGATTTGAATTCCCTACTTCTTTTTCTTTTTTCTTTTCTTTTTTTTTTTTTTTTTTTTTTTTTGGTTTTTTGAGACAGGGTTTCTCTGTGTAGCTTTGCACCTTTCCTGGAACTCACTCTGTAGAACAGGCTGACCTTGAACTCACAGAGATCCTCCTGCCTCTGCCTCCCGAGTGCTGGGATTAAAGGCGTGCGCCACCACCTCCCGGCCCTACTTCTTTTTCATGCTCCCTGAGTCCTTTGTCCTCTATCTGTTACCTGAGTCTGAGTCTGTGTCTGGCTGAAGGCTGTCATGTGGATTTGTTTGTCACTATGTCTGTGTATGGCTATCCCTATGTGTGTCTGTCTGTTGTATAGACTGTGTGTGTGTGTGTGTGTGTGTGTGTGTGTGTACTGTCAATCTGTGAGTGGCATGATTATCTATCCCTGACAAAGAGCTTCACTCTGTATTTATTGAACATCATAGGAAACATCATATGGCATAAAAAATGAGATACTTTACAGAAATCTTTAATAGCTTCTTACAAGTGATTAAATCACTCACTCCAACTGATCCCAACTGACCCAGATAACAAATAAATGGTTGCTCTCAACTTTTATGGTAGATTTGGGGAAGTTGCTTTAAACTTCTGTCTTTGTTGCTTTCAGCAAATGATAAACATGTACTACTCTGGTTCTGGGGCATGGAAGAGTATATAACTAAAGATTGGGGCTATACCTTAGATTAGGTTGTAAAAGTTGATTACATGGGCTGTTCAAAGCAAGTAAAGTTGGCTGTTGCAATGTTCTCTTAAAGGCAGGTTAAGCAAACAGTTTGAGTCCATAGTAGCCTGGCAGTCTTAAATTTTAAGTAACTTCAAGGTATATTATTAACTCCAGCTGTGAGCTCTAGCAATGGTTGTGGTCTCTTAGAATGTACAAGAGATTTTCAGAATATTGTATTGTTAATTCTCATTGTTAATCTCTCAATGAGAATACTCTTTAGGGCCTAGAAAAATGGAGTCAGCAAGACGTTAGCGACAGTGGAAAATGTTTCCTCAAGAGCACAAGTGGCTCCATGCAGCTTACAGAGAGTCAAGGAATTTCACTGGCAGAATGCCAGGATAAGAAGAAATAAATATATGCTCATTATGATGTTGTAAGGTAATTAAACTTAATCTAAATCCCTCATCTTCATTCTTTCTGCATACATTATACGTAATCCAGTGAACATACACTTGAGAATATTTGGTTAATTATTGGTGAACCTGGTATCATGGGATGCACTATCATTTTCACTAAAATCAATAAGTTTTAGAACATGTGTGGCAATATAAACAATAATAATAATCTTAACATTGTATAATATTTCCATTGGTATTATTTTTATTAATCAAGCTATATTTTAATACTTAATATTAATCAAATTTTTACTGAGAATTTAATTGAATGTTTTTATTTTCATCAGTGACAGAAATGCAATATCTATTCAACAACCAGCCAGGGAAGTCAAGATGTTGAACTATTAAGAAAAGAAATGGATTTTAATTGAAGATGTTTTGACTTTAACCAGAAGAAAGGTCACTATATCTTCATGTCACTTGCTTTATTTGAAAAGGTCTTAGAAAACACAGCTTTTTCACAGTAAGACAGCATCAGGCTTTTCAATGTAGCCAGGTGCTTTTGTGTAAGCTGTCACACCCTTTGATGGGTCTGGATTTTACTGCTGCATATACATTTATATGCCGTAAAGATCTGCCTGTGTACAGTTAAGAAAGCTACTGTGACATCCTAATCCCCAGTCAAAAATAGGTTGAAATTGTGCTCAGGTTGTGATGACATCTCAATATCTTTTCAATGTATTTAAAAGTGAAGTAATTTAGAAAATAAAATAAATGTTATAAGACTAAATTCTTCATTAGGCCACTAAGAAACTTTTTTGCTTTTGAAAGACAAGGTCAAACGTGTGATAGTGTGATAATTTCATATCCTGTCAACAATGCTCTTTTCTGATTGATTTGTTTTTATTTATGTGTGTGGGTGTTGTCTACTTGCCTGTGTGTGCACCACATGTGTACAAGTGCCTTTAGGACTGAAGGCAAGTGTTACACTCCCTGGAACTGGAGTCACAGGCAGGTGTGAGGCACCTGATTTGTGTGATGAGAAGAAAGTCTGAGTCCTCCACAAGATCAGCAAGCACTCTCAACTTTTTAGCCATCTTTCCAGTCCCTATTTCAGAACTCTTCCATGGGGACTGTTTAATTCTACATGCTAACAAACTTCAAAATCTTTGGAGTTCTGAAAATTTGTGCCTTTTTTTATCAGTTGCAATGCAGAGAAAAAGCAATTTCCACTTACTTGGGTTTTGGGTAAATAGGTACAACTTAAGTCAAATAGGATTATTCTAGGTCAAATTCTCTGAAAATGTAATTATTTTTTATATTTTCCTTATTTAAAAATAAAAAATCAAATATTATTTTCTGATTATGGTTTCCCTACCCATAATTCTTTCCAGATCTTTCCTACTTCCCAATCCACCCAACTTGTTCTTTCTTTCTTTCTCTTAAGCAATAGGCAAAAAAAACAAATCAACAAATCAGAATTAAAAAAAAAAGAAGCAAGAAACCAAACAAACACACATACATATATTCTACTTATAGGAATCCATGCCTGACATTGCTCGAGTGCCATGAACCTTAGACTGGACAGCCCATAGGCCTAGGAGAAAATAAAATACCATTATTCTTCAAAAGGGACGTAGCAATAAAATGACCCCCAAGAACATTCTGCTATACTCAGATCAGTGCCTTGCTCAGCCATCATCAGAGATGCTTCCTCTTGCAGTAGATGGGAAACTGTAATTCTTTAGCATATATTCATCTGTTTACTGACTGGTACTTGGAGTATAAATATTGAAAACAGTGATAAAATTGTTGAATGGGAATAGTACTTCAAAAAGTTGCAACAGAGCTTCTCTGCCACAGAAAAAATAATGTAAAATGGATAGCAAGAAAGAGATACCAAATGGTAGTTGTGGCTCTCCGACCAGCTGCTTCAGCAATGGACGATTTTCTGCTGGCATCTGCATACCAAGAAAGATCAGCTGATAAACAGACTTAGGCTTTTCTCTCTTCTTATACCTGGGATGCCTCATGGAACTGTAGACAGATATTAGTGCATAGTGTACAGGCCTGGGTCACCAAAGCATGTAGCTAACTTGGGTCCTCTGACACTAGCATGGCTGATCTTGACATAGTTATACTTTTGGTTTGCCTTGCATTGTTGTTAGCCTCACCCAGTTTTTGCCTTGGTTGGTTTATTAGAACCAACATGATATGGTCACATAACCACTTAATAAATTCCATATCCAGATACTTTATTATTGGCCCTTTAGAAACAGCATTTTTGTTTTGTTTTCTGTCTTTTAATGTTGTAGAACTCTCTGCTGAAGACATCTTGGATTTGCAATTCAGCCCCATGCATGCATCTAGAAAATAGGTCAGTCTAGTATTTAAAGGTGCTGTTTTTTGGGTTTTGTTTTGTTTTGTTTTGTTTTGTTTTGTTTTCTTCATGAATAGGGAATACACAGAATACTTTTCCTTGGCCGTTTCAAGGTAGCATCACAATATACCAAAATGCAAGGGAACAAAACTGAAAGCACCCGAGGTAATTGTTCTCAGAAGTGTGTGGATTTTACTCCTCTCGAGCTTTTATGCTTGTACCTTATCAAGCCCTGTAACTTCCTTACCTTGTACATCTACATGATCAGTGTGACACTGCAGATGCAATAGAACAATGTGACTCTATATCCCAACAGTAATGGTTCCTTTGGACTTATTATGACAGAAGTGTAAGGATTAATTAAACCCAAACAAGACCACAAACATTTACTATTGTCTGTTTTCTTCTTTTTAAAACTTTTTTATTAATTAAATTTTTTCATTTATTTCACATACTGACCACAGTTTCCCCTTCCTCCTCTCCTCCTATTCCCTCCTCCTGCCTTCCATCTACCCCCCTCCCTATCCACTCCTCCTCGAGTCTCTGTTCAGGAAGGGGCAGACCTCCTGTGGGAGTCAACAAAAGGCACATTAAGTTGAGGCAAGACCAAGCTCCTCCCTGCTGCATCAAGACTGGTCAAAGTAATCTAGCAAGGGAAATATGTTCCCCAAAGCCACTTCTAGCACCAGGGATAGGTCCTGATACCAACCATTGTCTATTTTTGAGCAAGAACCTTTTCTCAGACGGGTACAAAGAACACTGTTGAAATCATTCTCATAGTATGCAGCTGAGGCAGAGCTGCTCTCTCTAGCACAGCTGCTGGGGTGGCTAGAGTGGTAGTGGGTACGTCTGGGCAGAGTTTGGGGTTGTTTCTTCTCCCTCTGACTTTTGGAGTGAAAAGTCTTATGATGGGAACCACACCACCCATTAAGAATGTTGAGTAGAACTAACCAAGGTCATGCTTCATCTATCCCAAAATTGTGATGTGTTTAATATACTGTTTCTGCCATGGAGGGGGTAGCTTCAAAGCCATGCATTTGGCCTTTGTTTCAAGCTAAGAAACTAACACTGTTTTGTGCTCAGAATTACGACAACTCACATTATATGTGATTATGTGTCTGAGCACTAGAAATGTTCAGCAAATAGAATATAAACTGAGAAACTCACCAATGACTTAGATTTAACTAACCTGGACTTGGCCAGAGATTGTTTATTTGACCTGACCTCCAGGATCGGATTTCTAAGGTAGGGTGATGCCACAGACTCTATGAACTAAAGTCAACTTAAACCCTGTGTCCAGTGATAGTTAGATTGACTGATATTCCTCACTTAAAATCATCACATCTAGAAAAAACAAAAACAAAAACAAACAAACAAACAAAAAACCTGACCTGATTTTCCACTGGAGAAAGGCCTATGGGAAGGTATTAGTGAAGTATGTTTCCTTCTAATAAGAACTGAGCTGCTCTTCTAGTTGATGAATTCAGCAAATTACCTCAGTCCTGGGTCCTCGGCTTGAGTGCATGACTTCTTACTGGAGTATCTGCCTTAAACTTCAAGTTGAGAGGTCTTGCATGTATTTCATTGTAGAAGTATCCAGCTGGCTAAGTAGCAAACTTCTGTGTGGTACAGCGTGTTCCATCCTAGTAAGAACGAACACTCATCCTGTGTTGGGACAGTCTCTTCAGCGGTCAGTGTCTGCATCCTGCACACATGGTGTTTCTGGATCTTTACTCTTTAAGTGGATGCTTCTTTTCTTGTTGGTATGCTCTCATCCCCACTGCAACTGTGATGAATGTGCCTAATTCTGCTACCAGCCTTGGCTTGAAGAAGACAGCTCCCACTGGGATTCTCAGTGGGGACACTGTTCATTAGGAAGACCCTTACTGATTGACTGAGTAATGCAGTATTTTGGGACTCCCTGGCAGGACATGGGCAGCAGTAACTTGTCTTTTTTACTTTGTTTATTTATAATCACTTTTAAAAGAATCATTGTGTTCTTTTTGACTGTTTTCTGTGAAAAAAATTATTTTTATTTTATTTCATGTAGCCCTTTCATTTTTCTACCTTAAGGGGAAATTTATTAATAACGTGTTGTCCCTTGTGATTTGTGCTAGGTTGGTAGCTTCTACTATCATACTGATGAATTCTCTCATCAGTTTTATGTAACAGAACTCTGTATCTGTCAAACATCCTCAGCATCCTCAGGAGTTAATCTTATGTGTCCCCTTGAAGCTCCTGCTAGTCTGTGCTCGATCTATTTTTCAACTTAACTGAAATACAGTTCTTCCTCCACGGCAAACTTAACTTTACCCCCTGAGGACCTATGTTGACTTGACCTTAGTTAATAGTTTGGTAGCTGGGACAGAAAGTGAAAGTCAGTTGTGACTTCCTCTGCAAAATAAGTTTCAAAGCACTGCCTTCCAGTTAACAGAGAAGGCTAGTCAGTTGCAGGGTGAGATGGACCACTTCCACAGGGCCAAAGGAGTTCAGAACAGACCACGTTTCAAGCTGAATGCCTTCTTCTACATGTCTTGATTCCAAGTTTCATTTCTTTCCAAGTAAGGTCTTGACCTTAGTAGAAGAAATTTGCCAAAACTGAGAACTGAGGTTTTACTGGAACCCCACACCCCATAGAGTCATATCCTGAGCCAGTTTTTTTTCTTGGCTTTTAGAGGCTAGAGACCAGAGCTCAAGTCTCATAGAAATGCATGCCCCTGGCTTACTTCCTTTTGTCTTTCTTATTGCTCTGTGTACATGTCTCAGGCTCTCAGTGAGGATGAGAACACCTCTTTGCTGCAGGAATTCGTGCTAGTATTCCAATTGAGAGAGTCCCCTCTAAGACACAGTGGTTTTGCAGTTGTGCTGTCCTACACAAAATAAGTTCATTCAGAGTCAATATTCGTGATTTCTTGTTGATTAATAACCAAGTAACTGTCTTTCAATCCTTTATTTCCACACAGTATCACACTGCTCTTTTGGAGGAATGCCTATTAAAATCATTAGCCTGCATTTTAGTTGGGCTATTCATTTTTTTTTTGCATTTGGGTTATAGGTGCTTCTTTCTTAGTTATTTTCAGGGTTAGCAGTTTATTTTCCTCTGCCCCCCCACCCCTGCCCAGGTCTGTAGGTTGACCTTTCATTCTGTTGATTGCCGTACTGAATTTTTTAGTTTGATGTAGTTCTATTTATATATTTTTGCTTTATTTTATTGTTATTAATTTTTGACACAAAATCACTGTATACCACTGGCTGGTCTGGAAATAGTTACCTAGATCAGGTGTGCCTTGAACTCACAGAGTTCCACTTGAATCTTTCTCCCAACTGTTGGAATTAAAGTTGTGTGCCACCAAGCCCAGATCTCTATTTCTTGCTATAATCATGTGTGCTTTGGGTATCGAGTACTGTTACCAGAAATTTTGGGGAGTCTCAGCAGAGTTGTCATACAATACCTGGAAAACTGAGATCCACTCTTGGATTATTAGTCTCATTAAGAAAAATAATTTAAGAAGCTGGAAAGACAACAGCTTAGTGGTTAAGAGCATTTGCTGATCTTCCAAAGGATCCAGGTTCAATTCTCAGCCCTTGCATAGGGATAACCATCTTCAGTAACTCCAGTTCCAGGGGATCTAATACTGTCATCTGGCTTCTGTGGGCACCAGTCATAAACATGGTATACAGACATGCATGCAGCAAAACACTCACACACAAAAAATAAAAATAAATAAATCTAAAATAATGTAAAAGAATTTAAGAGAGGAGTCAGAAACTCAAAGGCAATTTCATTAGTGTTCAAAGAAAAACCTTAGGGAAGATAAACTATATTCTTGGCAGTTGCCTAGAGGAGAGTGGAGAAGAGAAAGGAAAAAAAAGCTATGCAAAGAAATCATATGATATCAAGGGGAGATTTAGAGAAACAGCAAGTGTTCTGGTGGGAGTTCCACCTCAGGCCCTGGCACCCTGGCATCCATATACCCAGAGTCTGGAATGTTCTGGTGGAAGCTCTACCTCAACTCCCTTCCCCTATCTCTTTCCCCAAACCTGCCTCTTCAAAGCCCACCAAACACGGCTCATCCCCGAGAGATGCTCAAGACCACTCCCACAGGGTATTTAAGCTGCATCCCAGAAACCAGTCACATGGTTTTCTGTCTCTCCCCCTTCTCCTCTCTGAGGGGCCAGAGAATCACCCTGGAACGCTTTACCCATTAAACCGGGGCTTTTCTAATTTGGTCTGATTTGGATTGCAGTATCAGGAGAGACTTATCAGAGCGCAAAAACCTTTCAGCAAGAAAGTCCAAAGACTAGGGAACACATACTCAGGCTTTGGCTGCCATCTGAAAGGAGAGGAAAACAGAGACTAGGTACACCTTCATGAGTCAGGACTAGGAAGGCAAGCAGACACAGCTGACCCTCAGGATTGCTCTCAGGGGCACTCGTGGAGGGGCAGGAACCCTCGGGAGAAAAAGTGCATTATCTCAAGGATGAACTAACCTTCCCAGGGGTAGCCCCACCTTTCTGTGGGATAGTATCTTACTTAGCCAGGTCCTTGACCAGTCAGACCATCTTACCCTGAGGCCTAGCAAGGACATGTCTCCACCTAGAGGTAGATCCCATTCTTTACTGTAACTGACCTAGAATCCTATCCTGAAAAATACTATAAGAAAGAAAAAAGTATAGTAATCAGATCAGAAGGAAAGATGTTAAATGAAGGCTTTCATCCTTCCTATTGCTGTCATTAGTTGCAATGGGTCTTTATTTCCTTATTTGGTAGTTGTGTGTGTACAGAAATGCAACTGATTTTTATGTTATTTTTCTACTCTAAAATTTTATTAAATGAATTTATTTTTAACAACAGTTTTGTGGAGTCTTGTTATCTTTAGGACTTGTTCTTAATGATCATGTCATTTGAAATCAGTACATAAATAAACAAAACCAACATTTGTCTTTCTGAAGGATAAACAAAATTGACAAATCTTTAGTTTGATAAAGAAAACTGGAAAGTTCATGTAAACTCAAAAATGAAAGAGAAGACATTATCACTGATAAAAGTCAAAAGCATCGTAAGAAACTATGAACAATTACCACAAATTATGTAACTTAGAAGAAATGGGTAAGTTCCCAGAAACATAAAATCTACTAAGATTTGTAGTCATAAAGAAAAAACCTATCCTGTTCAGTATCAAGTAGAAGGCGGGATCAGAGGAAAAACAAAACAAAACAAAACAAAACAACTTCTTATCTAAGAACAGCCAAGGATCAAATGGCTTACTGCTGAATTCTACCAAACATTTAATTTCATTCCTTTTCAAGCTCCCCCAAAACACTGATGAGGAAACCCTTCTCAGAGTTCTAAGAGCAGCATTGCATTGACTCTGAAGCCACTCAAAGATACTGTGAGCTGTGAAAACCCCAGGCTGATCCATGAAAACTTTCATGCAAAAATCCTCAGTAGGGACCAGAATCATGTTCCAATGGTTAAGAACACTTACCACTTACGGTGTAATTGTAAGGACTGGAGCTCAGATTCCAGCACCCATCGAACAAGCCTGGCATCCCTCATACACATGGAACCCCAGTTCTAAGGGAGACAGAGACGGGAATATAGCTGGGGCTTACTGGTTTCCAGCTTAACCTAGTAAATCTGAGCTCCAGGTTTAGGGAGGCTCAAAGGAGTAAGGGAGACTGATAAAAGAGGCTACCAAATGCCCCTCATGCCCACTAAATCCAAACATCTGTGTATATTATGCATGTGCCACTTACACACACACACACACACACACACACACACACACACACACACACACAATTAATAAATCTTTAAGAACCTTAATAAAAAATACTAGGAAACAGAAATAAGTTACACATAAAAAGGACATTAAAATAAAATGGAGTTTAGCATGATTCAAGCAATGTTCAACATCTGTAAATCAATTAACAAAATGAATTACACCAACAAAATTGAGGATGAAAATTGCAGGCTCATCTGAAAGGATGCAGAGAAAGATGGTAATCTATTGCTTGAAAAAATGTTCTTTACAAACTAGATGTAGAAGGAATTGACCTCAGCATAATAAAGAGTGTAGGTAGTGTATTTGAAGATTAAAATCCAAAAGCTTTTATTCTAAGATTTGGAGCAAAACAAGGTCACTGGCTTTTACTACTTTTACCTAATGTAGTACTAGAATTAATATCCAGAGAAATAAGATAAGAAAAATATATAAAATGTGCCCAAATTAGAAGAGAGGATGGAAAATTACTTATGAATGAAATGAACTCTAATTATTTTAACTCAATATAGAAATAATCTCTATTATTACTATGTAATTTTATTTCACTTTAAAAATAATTTTAGTTAATCTGCCATCTTTGAGAAAATATTTAAATTTTGTTAATATTTAAAACAATGAAACAATTAGGAAGCAATGTAAGCTGTTGAGGGAATACATTTGATATGTTGGAGAAACAGTGTATCTTTTCTTCTTTTATTTATTACTGTGTGTTTATTGAGCACCATGCTGGGAAGCCACTGAACACCCCAGAAAAAATGTTGTAAACAGGATCAGGTATTAATGATTTTACCATTTTATTTTTTTCTCTATTGAAAATATTTGTTTTGAATTTGTACATATATTTGTGTGCGTTATTTTAATTAGTAATATTTTGTGATTTTTTTGAGATGGAATGAATCAAGAACATTGTTCAATATCAGATTCTCAGAGCATGTCTGCCATCTAGTGGCATCAGACAATGTTTCATGTATAAACTTTAATATATTTCTTTTATTTTCTGAGGTTATAATATGACTACATAACTTTCTCCTTCCCTTTCTTTCATCCAAAGCCTCTCATATATCCCTTTCTCTTTTTAATATTCATCTTTTTATCATCAATTCTAGCGTGATACACACACACATACATCCTGAATACATAAGCACAACCTGCTCAGTCTGTATGTTACTTGTATATAGATTTCAAGGCTGACAATTTGATGATTGATAACAAATTGGTGTGCTCTTCCTTAGGATAAAGCGTTTTTACTGTTCTCAGCACTCCTTACTTGCCTGTAGGTTTTTTTTTCTTTTTTGCATTAAGGCCTCCTGGGCTCCCCTTATGTTTCCCCAACAAGCAACAAACCCTAACTGTATTCTAAATATTTGTCATTATATCCACATGTAAGTGTAGTCCTCACCTGGAATAAAGAGCACTTCTCACTTCAACAGAGACTATTACAGAGAACCACAGCTAATCAGCTACAGACTTGTGCCAGTCACAATGGATACCTCTAATACAACACTGCAACTGAGGCTCAGGGATCGTAGAAGAAGAGGGTGTGAAGGATTACGAGAGCCAGGGGCTCAAGAAGTTCACCATGAGACTTTGTCTCCTAAGAATGTCGGTAGCTACAACTATAAAACCTTACCAAGATGACTACCTAAGCATGAGCTGAGCAAGGACAATACCAATAGATGTGATGATTTATAAAGTTCTGATTGTACATTCTCCCTTGTAGTATGCTTATTGCTAGTTTATTCTTGGAGTTCTTTATATTTCCCATTCATAGGGTATGGGATAGTCTAAATGAAATCCCATGGTTTTGTCTTCTTTAGACATCTTACAATCACTTTTCAAGTAAAGCCAGAGGGAAAAGTCATTTGTTTTTGTTTTTTTTGTTTTTTGTTTTTTGTTTTTGTTTTTGTTTTTTTTTTCCAAGCCAAACTGTATCCAGCTTTATTAAAGATACTTTCCATAAACAATCATGGTTTTTCAGGCAGGACATGGGCAGACAATCATGAAGAGTATACAAGAACTTCCAAACTCCCTTCTTGTATAGACTACCAAAATCAGAAAGCCACTATAAAACCCGATGAGTCTTCATTCGATGCTTTGAAAAGGCGGAGAGCTCAGAGTGAGGGCTGACAGTTCACACTGAGGATGCTGTTGAACAACTTTCCACAAGCCCACCCTGACTTTCAGGAAACCAAATGAACACGGCAGAATTATCAATCTGAAGATCCACAATCTTTTATAAAAGGAACCGCTGATCTTTTGAGGACACAATGATACCACTGCAAAGTCCAGATTGCCTGATAGACCGGCAAAACCAATTTTGGGGGTCAGGTTCCAACAGGTCTCTGGTTTGAAGGGTGTTGAGTCTATGTTGATGGTACAGGGGAGGAGGACACAAAAATGAATTGAGAGTTCCCCACACAAGGCATTTTGTGCCACAGTGGGCACATATGTCAACACCAGGACCTCTCTCCTGAGAGCCAAGAGGAGTCTTTCAAAATTATCAGGGAAAGATGTTTTCCAACATCAACCATCACCAATCCAGCTTGGGAGACATTTTGTTAGTGACACATGTCCCTTCCCCCCCTCAAAACAATGAAGTGTTCTGTGTGCTAACAACATAGCTTAAAAAAAAAGTAAAACAAAATTCTGCGTTTTTATAAAACTTGATAAAAGATAGTATTTCAAACTGTGCAGTCACCAGAAGTACAGAGTTATCAAAAATGCACACACTTCACTTGGCATCTCCAGCACCTTCAGCTTTCTGTGCCTGGTCTGTTTTGGCGTCTCCGTTTTCTGCAGGATTATTCACACACATCCTTGCCGGCATCGGCCTTCCCCTTCTTCCCCTTGGGGACCTTCTCTCCCTTCTTTGCAGGGGCCTTTTTAGGCTTGGGCTCTGGCTTTGGAGGAGCAGGTTTAGCAGACAGCCTTGCAGATCTTCTCTGTGGCTC
>CABHPQ010143047.1:9718-41607 GCA_902168405.1 Peromyscus aztecus
CCTTCCTTTCCTTCCTTTCCTTCCTTCCTTCCTTCCTTCCTTCCTTCCTTCCTTCCTTCCTTCCTTCCTTCCTCCCTCCCTCCCTCCCTCCCTCCCTCCCTCCCTCCCTCCCTCCCTTCCATCTTTCCTTCCTTCCTTCTTTTAGTCCTTCCTTCCCTCCCTCCTTCCTTTCTTTCTTTACAGATCCTTCCTCAGCTAATGAAACAAGAATCATATCATACATCTAATGGGAATTTTAAAGTGAACACAACTTGGAAAAAAGGTAGAGAGAACAAATACTAATCTGTAATATGACAAAAATTCCCTTTAACTAATTAAATAAAACAGATTTCAGTGGCACTGTTGAAGGGAAGAAACTTATTGGTAATTGTTTCAGGGGTCTGACCACATTGTAATTTTGCAGGGCTTTTGTAAATGGAGTTCTCCATTAAAAACTATTGTACATTTTCATGTTTGTCTCAGTCCATATAATTTTGGGATCTATTATTGTCTTCTTCAGCACAGGCATGTGGAATTCTGTTTGAAAAATGATCTAAAATTGTTTATAATTAAAAAAAAATGCTTAAGAGTAACTCTCCCGAATGCCAGCAAAAAGACAAAGTACCAATGTGGAATGAATTGTGTATCATACAGTAATATTTGCAAGAGCTAGATCAGTTTCAAGGCAGATATTTTAATTACTATTTGTTGTGGAGGACTCTGATTTTGAGAAATGGCAATTGACACTACGCTTATTTGTTAAATGGTTGTCATCCACATCCTCAGGTTCTATTGTTGTAATAGGTGGTATTAGAGAGGGCCTGTCAATTCTACAAAATCATGCTCATCACCATGATTTGATGTTGAGTATGTTGACTTAGCTGCTTTTACTTGCACTGACAGTCATGTTTTCTTTTGTCCAAGGATGACTTTTCTCACTCCTGGGTCATCTTATAAGCTTTCTTTTCTTCAGTAATCAGAAATAGAACAATTTAAAAATATTTCTTTAACTTCTGGGCAATTTCACCATCATACAAACCTGATCCCTGTGGGTCACTTATGATGGAGTAGAGACAGCGTCTTTCATCACTCTTGGTTCCCTTTCTCCTTCTTCTCCATAGTAACTGCTGCCTCCAGACAACTCTGGAAGCTTCTTTTTCCTTTTCCTGTAACCTTCCCCCCTTTTGTAAAAGATGTACTATGTTCTCATTAATCTTTTCCCGAATGCCTCACCTCAGCCTCAACCACCAGCTTCTATTGATTTCCTTTGTAGTTTCTAAATCTTTCAGTTCACTATCTTTGTAGCACTGCTGGTATTGAGTTTGCATTTTAGTTCTTCTGCTCTGGGTTATTTGGACACCAGCAGATAATTCTGAACAAAATGAGTCTCCTGAATGTCTGATGCCAAATGATGCATAACTTCTTTTCTTCAGTGTGCTATGAGCCTTGGAGTGGTCCTCCTTCACTACAAAATCTCCATACACTTCCTTCCTGCTCTGGAATCATCAATGTCAAAATTGATCGTGGCCTTTTTTATTTCATCTCTCCTTGGTGACCTCAGTGCATACCCACCCACCTGATCAATCACAGCCACCAATGAGCAATCAGAAGCAATGTTATGGAATCCAGTCAGACCAGAATTGTCATGTAAAAGTCTATTTTGTGAGTATGCATTAATTGATCATAGGTTGCCACTAGGCATTCTTGGTGGTCAGCAAGTTGAAACTCCCATGAAACCCCATGACTAGATGATGTCAAAGTAGGTTTAGTTGTGTGGTTACTCTTAAAAGCATGATTACTAAGGCCCAGTTAGATTTCCCTTCCATGTAAGTATGTGTATTGATGTCCTTTCTTAGGCAGCCCTGTGGAGACTTCATGGGTGTAGCCTCCCTGACATTTTCAGTAGTTGCAGTTTCACAGCAGATATCTGTTCCTCTGGGTTTTTCAAACTTCCTGCCTCCTCTAACACAATGTCCATTGAGCCTACGGTGCAGGACTTGTATATTAGATAGATCAGTTGGTGCTTGGCAGCACAGCAACATTCTTTCCTGGTTGGTATTCAGTTGCTTTTTATTTTTTTAAGTTTCCTTTTTCAAAGAGAATCTTCTTTGCAGAGGGGTGAGAGCTACAGCAAGGATGGATTGCTGAGAATGGAAGAAAATAGTTTTCTCCAGAGAGGAATCCCCTAATTTGTTATCCAGTACTAATGTGTGAACCCTGAAATACGGCAGATACAAGTAACATTACACAGACATACATGCGGGTGCACACATACACAGACACACAGACACAGACACAGACACACACACACACACACACAAACACAAACACACGTACTAATGTAACAACAATTAAAGAAAAAGGTCTGAATTCCTGAATTTGAGAGGAAGTTTATGTGTTGCTACTACGAAGGGGTTGGAGAAAAGAAAAAGTGGTAAAACTATATGTTAGTTTCCAAAAAATAAAACATGGATCTATAGCCTATAAAGGTATATATATTTATATCAGAAATTAAATTGTAATCATATAATGTATTTCTCAGAAAATTTAAAGAAAAGAATAGAGTATTGTAAAAATAAAAAGGAGTATGAATACTGGTGTGCAGAGTTACATTAACTCAACTTAAGCAGATGTAAATTGTTTTCAAACTTTTGTTGTGGGACATTCACAGACATTGCCATGGCATATGATCTCTAGTTCATTCAAATGCACACCCAAATTTAGCAATTTTAGTATTTTCTTCATTATTTTAAAATGTTGATTATTACGTTTGGCTTTTATTTATTTATTTATTTATTTTAATTATTCTTTATGCTTCATTTGTTTAAAAAGCAGCAAGTTTCCTTAAGGCATTTTCTTACTTCCTACTTTTAATTGGCCCAAAAGTCTCCTTTCACATTCTACCATTTCACAGTGCTCTTCCATGCTTAACTGTCCCATGTCCATTATTCTTTCTATCACTTACAAAATACATGTATTATTTTCCCTTCGCTTCATACACTGAGACCCTCTAATGGGCTCCTTTCAAGTTTCCTGTCCTCTACACACACTCACTCTTACATGAACACACGTTTCTAAAAGTTAGAAGCTATGAAATTACACTTGGCACAGTGTTACCTGTCTTTATGAACCTGGATTACATCACCTAGTAGAGTAGTTTCTATTTCTTCTGTAACCATTCCCTAGGGTGTTCTACACTGTCAGTGAGTGGGGAAAGGGAGACTGTAAATATCTGGTAGTTCCTTAGGATCTCAGCTCCTTTCCCCATTCTGCTTAAACTACTTTAGATCCCAAGTTCCACTGTCGGTTCTTTCCCAGTTCTAGCTGGCTGTCTCTGCATGGTTATTCAGTGTTTCTGAAAAGGCATCAGTGCCGGTCCTGGGGATGCTTGGTTCAGCCTGGCACTAATTCACAAATTCACTGCCTGCTTCTGCAGAGGACCTTATCTAATTAGAGAAGGGTTAACAGACACCATCTTTCACAGGAACAGTGTATGGTGTCCTGAGATTTTCCTCCTACTGCCCTGATGGACTGTCTAATGCTCTGCCTTCCTTCCTTCCTCTCATTTCTACTCTAGACTTTGGAGAAGTATATGACTATCCCAGACACAGTTTCGATAGAAACATGAATCATTACCCCTGTAAATATTTATCAGATATTATTTTTATGTATGACCCTTTTCCTGGCATATTTTGTCTATTTTTATTTTGTTATACATTTTGTGACATTTCATAAAATTAGCTGTCCCAACCTCTCCATGAGCCCTGACCAGGTGTGCAAATATGCATGTGTTGTCTATGTGCTGTGAATTTTCATAAAACTAGCTCTTCAATTATTTTGATGTAAATCTTCACTTGAAACCGCATTCCTATGTGTCACATACTTAATAACTTTTTCTTATGTAAAATAATTGCGGGTTTGAGACCCAAAGACCATTCAGGAACATCAAAGTTTAAACTGAGAGTCAGCATTAAGCAACTGCCTGAAGAGAACCACTTCTCACAAAGATACCTCATATATATTTTTCAGTGATCTTTAAAAAGCAAAGAGCCAAGAGATACTATATCCTCACTGGCAATTGGGAGAGGGAAGTAAAGCTAGCTAGCAGTTTAACACAATAAAAAAAAAAACATGCAGTTACCTGCACATTCTGACTCCCTCTTTTTAGAAAAGGGTTGGCTACATTCCCTAGAGAATATTCATGAAGGTTGTAGGAAAGGGAAGGTCACTTTTGGGTTAAATCAAAAATTATACAAGATGGAGGAATCTTTATTCTGTCATAAGAACAAACACATATTCCAAGTGATATTATAAATTTCTCATTACTTTCGTTTTAATTTTAGTTAAGCCCTACAAAATGAATCAATATACTTAAATTATGTAGTCTTTATTGAATTTGTATTCTTTTACATAATGATTAGAAATATCAGTATTTTCTGGAATAATGTTTGTTTTTATGTGCTTTAAATTTTCCTTGTTTCTCACAGGCCAACATCATATTGTCATAAATGTTGGATTTTCTATGAAAACTAAAGTTTCTTCTTCCATTAATTTGCGCATTCTGAGGTATTGAGCAAATTCATAGTGACATACACAGCAAGTGATGACTTCTATCAAAACTTTTGGGATGAAATATTTTTATGTGCTCTAGGCTGGCCTTGAATTCTTCACTTCAAATGACCCTCTGCTTAAGCTAATTAGAAGCTCCATGGTTTAAAAGTGTCCTCTTTTTAACACAAGCTATGAGCGTTTATTGTTATTCATTTGACCAGAGAAATAGCTGGGACATAAACTGAAGAAAGTTGTTCTGAATCACAGAATGGACTTCTGGATTCTGGCAATCAGAATTATTTTCTTATCACAAACTACAATTGGAATTTTGGGAAATGTTTCTCTTATGTTCTACTATCTAGTCCTTTACTACAGAGAATGCATATTAAAGCCCATAGATTTGATTCTTGTGCACCTAATGACAGCCAATGCCATGATCATACTCTCTTTAGGAGTGCCCCACACAATGGCAGCATTTGGGTTGATGCAGTTCTTGAATGATTTTGGGTGCAGGATGGTAATATACATTCAAACAGTTGGCCGGAGTGTTTCCATTGGTACCACCTGTCTCTTGAGTGTCTTCCAGGTCATAACCATCAGACCCAAGGAATTCTGTTGGAAGGATCATAAAGTCAAAGCTGAAAATTATATTGGTTGCTTCATTTTCCTCCTCTGGGGCTTCTACATGTTAATAAATTTTATTTTCTTTGTGTACCCATTTATCAAACTTAGTAGCAAAAATGTGACAAGAAAACGAGATTTTGGATACTGCTCTATTGTAGGGGGGGATAAAATCAATGACTCACTCTATACAGCATTGCTGGTGTGTCCTGAAGTCTTTTTCTCTGTGTGCATTGCCTTGTCTAGTGGCTCCATGATTGTCATTCTGTATAGACACAAGAAGACGGTTCAACACATCCGCAGCTCTCATGGTTACAGTAGAACCTCACCTGAGTCCAGAGCCACCCAGAATATCCTGGTCTTAGTTTCTGCCTTTCTGGCTTTTTATAGTCTCTCCTCAATCTTAAGAGGCTACATTGCTCTTTTGCATAATCACAATTGGTGGCTGGTGAGCATCACTCCTCTCACTTCTCTGTGTTTTCCATCTTTTGGACCCTTTATTCTTATGAATCGTTGCTCCATTGTCTACAGACTTACCTTGATATGGATTAGAAATAAAAATAATTTAATCTTATAACAAGTACAATAATGATGATATCTTCGGGACATCCAGGTTTTTACTTAAACAACACCCTCAGAGGTCAATACAGAAACTTAAGTAGGTAGCACCTTGTCTTTCTAAGCTTAACCAAAATGAATATACAAGTTTTGTCACTGGTTGAATTAGCAGACAACATGAGAGTTACAGCTACTAGATTATTCCCATTGCCCACCTGAAATGCACATGAGCTAGCCAACCAGCTATTAAAACCAATCAAACTGCACTTCTTGGAGCTTTCATCCTGTCAGGGCACTATGACTGCTTAGTGATTTCACAGACAACTTGGTAGACCCACACTCTAACTGCAAGAAAGAAAGAAACCATGATTGGCCATAAACTTGTGCTTCTAGAGACCCTGGTCCATCCACAACTATTTCCTCTTACACTAGTATCAGAAAATTTTTTTAGCCTTTTCTTCTCTGAAAGACTGCTTGCAGCTGTTCTGCAGAAATTTCTGTTCAGTTCTTCTGAACATCCAAAAAATTTGGAAGATGCTTTTCTTTCTTTGTTTGTTCTTTCCCTGATTAGAGTAGTATTTGTGGCACCTTCCAGAATTCTGCTATGGATCTATGCAAATGGAAGATCTTTTTAGCTGAAACATTTTTTCTTTAAAATTACTACTTCAATCATTTTCATGAATTGGGATGTTATAGCTTTGTTGGTTTATGTCCAGGTTCTCTGTTCTCTTCCCCAGGTTTGACTGTTTGGTTTTAGGCCAATGCCAAGCTGTCATTTTCACATTGGCTCTGTAGTGTAATTTGATGTCACATTTTGTGATTTTTCCACCTTGTTTTTACTCCTTATAACTGCCTTAGCTATTTAAAGTGTTTTGTGACTTTATAAAAATTGTGTTAGTTTATTTTCTATATGTGTATTATGTCAGCAGGCCTTTGATTGGCATTATCTTTAAATAATATGTGAACATATTTTTTGGAAAAAATCCTGTTATTGGAAACAGATTATTTTTTGTTACATATTATCTTGTGATTATGGTTTCCTTTCCTTATGCTTTTATTAGTTTTCCTCACTTCCCCTCCCATCTGGATCCACTTCTGTTCTATCTATCATTAGAAAAAAAAAACAGGCTTCTAAGGGATAATAATAAAATAAAATGAGATAAACTCAACCTAACATATTGCAGTTGGAGAAGACAAACAAACAGAAGAAAAAGAGCCAAAGAAAAGGAGTAAGAATCAGACACCCACTTGTTCCAACACTTAGGAATCCTACGAAAACACAAAACTGAAATTTACAAAATATGCTCAGATATCTGTTTCAGATACATGCAATTCACGTGCATTCCATCCAAGTCTCTGTGAGTTCATATCAGCTATTTTCCTGGTGTGAACTATTTCCTATGGCTCTTCTACTTTTTTCCACTTCCTCTTTTGTAATGTTCCATGAGCCCTGAGAGAATGCATTTGGTACAGACATCCCATTTAGGGCTGTAAGTTCCAAGGTCTCTCTCTACATAATATTTGACTGTGGGTATTTGATTACTTTTTCTGCAGGAGAAAGTTTGTGTGATAAAGATTGAGCAAGGCACTGGACTACAATTATAGCAGAATTCCATAAGGAATAATTTTATTGCTACTTTTCTTTAAAGCAATGTTACTAGATTTTACCCTAGATTCCAGGGCTATTTAGTCTCTGGTCCTTAGCATCCAAATGAATGTTGTATATGGGTTCTATCTGGCAGAATTGGCCTTAGGTTTTATCTGATATTAGTTGGTTATACCCAAAGCTTTGTACCACCATGACCCTAGTGTATTTTGTAGATAAAATATTATTGGGTATTAAAGAGTTTGGGGCTGACTTGGTGATTTCCTTTCTCTTTTAGTAGCCTTTGATCATGAAGGTGAAGGCTCTGTTTAAGCACTAGCTCAACTTCTCCATATTCAAATGATGTGTATATGTTCTCTTCATAAGTGGAGCCTTACCATAATCTTATGGAGAAAAATCTATAAACTTGGCAAAAATCCTATTTTGTTTCCAGGGATTCCTGTGACCACCAACTCAAACAGATGTAATCTAATCATGGCACAGAAGACTTCATTTGGTCACAAGAGGTGGTCATGTGGGACTCTGTCTTCTCTATTATTTTGTTCGTTATTTCCCTTAGATCACCTTCATATATTATATATATATATATATATATATAAAACATTCCTCAAATGGCCCTTAATATCAACTGATTTTCCTGTATTCCCTCCATTATTACACACATCTTTCTCTATCCAAATTTGATCCTCATATCCCATATTCCTATCAATCCTTAATGACGTTTTATGTTTCTATTTCCTATTGAGGGCTGTCTTTACCCTCTGTTCCACTAGGCTATACCATACCTAAACTCTGTGTATCTATGAATTGTACCCTTTATTTCACTGGCTTAAAAGGTAATATCCTCATATAAAGTAATGTATTCCATATCTTCTTTCTGGGTTGGGATACCTCACTCAGGATGAATTTTTGCAGGTCCATTCCATTTACCTGTGATTTACAAGATTTTATCTTTTTATTGGCTGAATAATATTCCATTGTATAAATATATCACATTTTCTTCTTCCTTTCTTCAGTTGAGGGAATTCCAGGTGTTTTCCTTCAAATTTATTTCTATTAAATACAGAACAGTTATGCATTTGGTTGCAGAAGTATCTCAATGGTTGGATGAAGTATCTTCTGGTTATACGTCCATGAGTGGTATGTGGTATTTTGAAAGTAATTTGCTCCCCTAATCTCATAGGGAGTGACAGTATTAGGATCTGTGGCTTTGTTGGAGAGGGTATGGCTTAGTTGGAGAAAGTGTATCACTGTGCAGCTGGCCTTTGATGTTTCTTATGCTCACAATACTGCCCAGGGAGTCAGCCAAATTCCTGTTGCCTGAAAGATGTAGGGATCTCAGCTATTCCTCCATCCACACATACACTTGAATGCTGCCATGCACTCCATCATGATAATAATGTACTGAATCACTGAAACTGTAAGCAAGCAACCACAATTAAATGTTTCCTTTGTAAATGTTGCTGTGAACAAGTTGTCTCTTACAAACTTTAATTAAGACAGAAGTTTGTACAAGGAGTGGGGTACTGTTGTCAAATGCCTGCTAATGCATTTGTTTGGAGTAATATGGACTTTGGGTCTCTGAATAGAAAAGCAGTTGAACATTTTAAGTGCTGTTTAATTAGACATACTAGCAGCTTGAAATACAGTGGTGCTGAGTGTGATTTGATGAACTATATGGGGTTTACCCAAAAGTTTTCAGATGAGAAAAAAATTAGTGTTTTTCCCAGAGATCACTAGTGATATTTTGATGAAGAATGTTGCTGCTTTTTACCGTTGTCTGAGACTTAATTGAAGTGTTTTGGAGTAATTCTGTTAGCAGAAGAAATCTCAAAACCTCCTAGTATAGACTCCACTGTGTGGATACTAGTGGCAACTCTAATGAAGATGTATAAAGAAAAGGAGCAAGCTGAGCAGGATACATTATAAAAAGTAAAATTTTAGGAGAAAAAGACTACCAAGAAGTGGGATGGAGCTAATTCCTGTGTTCAAGGAGGTAAATGGATTAGGAAATTGAACAAAGGGAGTTGTGATCTCAGGGCAAGATCTTCCCCAGCTAAGTTGTGGAAAGAAACCGAAGAGTATTTTAGAGCTGAGTGTGGTGAGACACAACTTTAATCTCCACACTGGGAAGTAAGAGGCTGGTGAATCTCTGATTTTAAGGCTATACTGGTCTACAGATCAAGATTCAGGAAAGCCAAGCTCCTCAGGTGGTGAAGGACAGAAAACAAGTGAAGATATAATGAGGGGGGGCGGTTGAGCCCCAGCAAGCAGAAGAATCTGGCAGCTTTTGCCACATAGTTCTGTTTAGTTTTCAGTATAAAAGAAAAGAGTTATGGAACAAAGTCACTGAGGCCATGGGTGTCCCAGAATGGGGGCTCAGAGTGGCCATTTTGTGAAGCTGTGAAAATGAATCCTGGATTGGTTTGGAGACCCTTAGATGTTCGACATGCCACAGTCACAGATTACCTGCTAGGAATAGCTGCTAAGTGTTGCAGTCAACAAAGCTGAATGGAGTTGAAAATCTGAATAACATTTTGACATCACACATGGGCTTTCACAATTTGGAGATTGTCCAACTGGTTTTTGGTCCAGCTTTGGTCCAATATTTCCTCACTATGCTCACTCCTCTACCTTTTGGAAAGGTAATGTACTTACCGTGCTGTAGTATTTTGGAAGTATGTGATCTGTTTATTTTATTTAGCTATTATAGGGGATTACAGAAGAGACTTTGAACACTGGACTTTTAAACATTGTTGATATTGTTATAGATTGTGGGGACTTTAGAAATGGACTAAATGCAATTTTCATTATCACATTGCTACCTACATACGTCAGATGTCAGAGAGTGGAATGTGGCAGATTGAATGTAATTGTCTACCATAATCTCATAGAGAGTAGCATTATTAAGAAATGTGGCTTTATTGAAGTGGGTATGGGCTTGTTGCAGGAAGTATGTTACTGTGGGAACTGACTTTGATGTTTCCTATGCTTGGAATACCACACAGGGAGTCACTCAATTTCCTCTTGCATTCAAGATTCAAGACTTTCAGCTATTGCTCCAGAACCAGGTCTGTCTGCATGCCACCATGTTCCCTGTCATGATGATAATGGGCTGAACTACTGAAACTGTAAATGAGCCACCCCAATTAAATGTTTCTTTTTTAGGAGTTGCCCTGATCATGGTGTCTCTTCACAGCAATAACACCTTAACTTTGACAGTGGTAAAGATTGATATTTTGGCAGATATAAATTTAGTCTTCCACAGAACTACCACACTGATTTGATTTCCATATTGGCAGTGGAAGTTTGCACTCTCCCCAGCAATGGATGAGTGTTTCTCTTACTCCAAAACCTCCTGTACATGAGCTGCTATTTGTTTTAATTTAGCCATTCTGACGGGTATATGATGAAATCTCAAGATAGTTTTGATTTGCAGAAGTGAATTCTACCAGCACACCACATGATGATACAGAATGCAGCCTCAGTAACTCTAGGGTTTTCATGCTACCAGCCCATTCCACAGAAATTGTACTTCCGGCGTCAGTCAAACCATCTGTCTCCCCTAAAGACCTCTCCTTTTACCCCCATTTCTTTAAAGTGGCAGAAAATTGTCACTGTAAGTGTGTAATCCATCAACACATAACTCCTGTTTACAATCTAAATTTATGTTTGAGTTTGTATATGTGCATATTTTTATGGGGAATAACCCACAATTGTTGGTATTTTTTTGTTTGATGAAGTGAATTTACTAAATATACAGTGAGCAATAGTGAAAGAATAAAAAGAAATCAAACAACAGGAATGCAGTAAAGTTCCATATCAGAGAGATGTTCATGTCATCTAGTGGACACTGACCAGGAAAGCCCAAAGCATAAAGCACTATGGATAGGATCCTGTGTATCTGGCTTCAAAATGAAACAGGAGTAGCTGGTTACTGTTATAACAACCATGCCATTAATGCACAAGTAGTGAAATTTCTTTTTCTTTTTCTTCTTTTAATTGTTTTTCTTCTTCATTCTCCTCCTCCTCCTTTATTACTTCCAGAAGTGGTATTTCTGTATAGGCCTGGCTGTCCTGAAACTCACTCCATAGAACAGACTGGGTGCAAACTTAGAGACCTGACTACTTTAACCTCCTGAGTGCTCGATTAAATATCTTTATCATCATGCTCAGCTTTGGTGAAACTTCCTCATAGTTAGGTATTGTAGTTTTTATGGTTCAGAGGTGGGTAAGATTGTTGATGCCTTTTCTCCTTTAGCAGCCTTCCCAGAAACCTATGACACTATGAAAGTTAACAAGCAGGGAGGAAATTTTTTGCTTTTTACAGCTTGATCTTTCTATATTTAGTACTGAACATGCAACTAAATACCCTGTCTAGACCTTGTTAAAACAGCAATTACTTCTTATAGATAAATGTTACTCAATATTTGTTTCCTTTAAGGTGATGTGTTTGTAGAAAACTGCAGCAATGTTTTATTCATATCCTCAATGTTTTATACTTGTTATCTGTTTTAAAATAACAAGTTACATTGCAAAAGAAGTATTTTAAAATATTTTATCTTTATCTTGAAAGTTTTCATCTATGCAATTTACTCTTATTTTTCAGTCTTATGATACAGATAGTACAGAATTATTAAAATTAAAAAATTATATAATTAATCTATATATGCACATATATGCAGTGTGTGTGTGTGTGTGTTTGTGTGTGTGTGTGTCTGTGTCTGTGTGTGTCTGCATGTGAGTTTTCTATATGCCACAGAGCATGTGGAGGTAAGAGGAGATTGTGGGTGTAGGTTGGTTCTGTTCTTCTATTCTTTAGGTTTCAGGAGATTGAACTCCATATCTATAGCTGCTGAACAATCTTGCTCAAGTTAGAAATCTAATTTGAATGTGTTTACCCCCTCCAACACAAGAAAATTTAACAAAATCTTATGAAACTTCTGTATGTGAATATGGAGGACATGTGTCTACCACAGTGAGAGAAAATTTCTAAAATTTGTTCATTTTTATTTGATACCTATGAGTGTTTTGCCTCCATGTTATGTCTTGTAACACATGTTTGATATGCACAACTGGGCCAGAAGAGGGAGTTGGAACCTCTGGAATTGGAGTTCCAAACTGCTGTTAGCTGTCCTGTTTGCTGGGAACTAAACACAGGTCTTCTGAAAGAGCAGCCAGGGCTCTGCACCCCTGAGCCATCTCTCCATCCACACAGAAAACTCCTTTACAGATGCCCAAGTTCCTTCACATCACTAATTGACTGATAAGTAATGTATTTTTCCCATATAATTTTTTTTGAACAAAGGACATAATAAATACACCTATTTAGAATAGTCACTTTCTGCAAGTATCCTTATCCAACTTTTCCATCATTCTACTCTCCGTTCATCACGGCCCTCTGTGCTAACCAAGTTCTAATATTTTGTGTCACTTAATATTTACTCTTTCTTAACTCTACTCTGTGGTTAATTGTTCTTTTTGATACTTGGTCTTCCTATATTATCCTGGCTGTCCTTGAACTCACTATGAAGATCAGACCTAGCCTCAAACTCAGATGTCCTCCTGCCTCTTTCTCCTGAGTGTTGGGTTAAAATTTATGTGCCACTACACCTGACCTTTAAGTTTTTTTTTTTTAATTCATTTAGTTCATGTGTGTGGTCACATGTAGATCAGCATCAAACTTACTTTATTCAGGTCTCTCCCTCTAGGATGTGGCTCCTCAGGATATAATTAAGTCATCAGGCCTGGTGGTAGGTGCCTTTAGCCACTGAGTTTGCTGATCAACCCTCTGTCTTTCTTGAGTACAACCTTTGTGAATACAAGCATGTTTTTGTTTGGCATTTTAAATTTTTTTCTTGAGACAGGATCTCAAGCTGTAGCCCAACCTGGCTTAGAACTCTCTATGTAACTCACACTGGCTTTGAAATCAAGTCTATCCTCCACCTTCAAACTCTGAGCACTAGAATTAAAGCCATGAGTTATCATATTCTGCTTCTTTTCCATTTCTTTCTTTAAATTAAAAAGATTTATTATTTGAAATTACATATTCTTGCTTTGCCTTTTTTATGTCTGTATACCACAGGGATGGAGAATGCTAGCATAGTCCAAAGCCTGCATCAGGTCACCTGAACTGGAAATACAGAGGGTTGTTAGTCTCAGAATAGGTGCTGGGATTCCAACTCAGATCCTCTAGAAGTCCAGCCAGTGTCCGTAATTGATGAGTCATCTCTGTAGCCCCTTTCTCCCATTGCTTGATGAAGTTTGTACAACTATCAACTTATTTAAAACTCACTATTATAATGTATTGACTAAAGCAGTGAGGGTCCACTACATTATAGATACTGTGGGGATTTGGACCATATTTTAATTTTTTGCAAACACTCTGTACTTAACTGAGTAGTACTCACAAATAATCTATTGTTTTTTTTTTTTAGACAGTTTTGTGCTCTGTAACCAACACTGGTCTTGAACTTATGATTCTTCAGCCTTTGGTCCTGGTTACAGAGATTACAGGCTTGTACCACCAGCTTTGACTAAAGAAACAATCATGTTTGGAAGACAAACAAGTTGGCAAGTTTTCAGACAGCAAGTCTTTAGCTTCATTATCATGTTAAAACTTATTTCTTCTGTTCAGTTTTCCATATTTCCTCAAGTGTGTGTGTGTGTGTGTGTGTGTGTGTGTATGTGTGTGTGTGTGTGTGTGTCTTTGTGTAGACATGCGTGCACTTTCTGCAGTGGCCAGAAGTTGCTGTCCAATGTCTTCCTCATTCACTTTCCATCTTAAGTTTGTGACAGGGTCTTTCAATGAACTCAGATCTCTCCATTTAAGATAGGCTGGCTGCCTACTGATTCTCTGGGATCCCATTATTTCTGTCATGGCATACCAGAATAACATTTTGTACAAACATTTTGTGGTAGTGCTTAGAATCCCACTCAGGGCCCGCTGCTTACCCATTAAACTCTTTGTCCCCTTAGACTCCTTCTCTTCCCAAAAATGCAATTTTCAAGGCATCAAGAGTCACTTCCACACTTCTATTGTGCCCCACCTCATCCTATGTGATGCTCATCATTCAGTTAAAAGTTTTTTTGTTTATTTGTTAATGGGAACAAGTCTTTCTCTGGGCTCATGTTGACTCCCTCAGGAGACACCTATTGGAGCCAGCCAATGAGTAGTCTAGGGTTGCTGGGTAGGGAATGAGGCTTAGAAAAAAAACAGAGAAAGAAGAATAGATGGAGGTAGAAAATTAGTGCCAGGGGGTATCCTGGTCAAACCCAGACAGCCCTGAGTTTCTTTCAGAGCCAGGTAATATAGAAACTGAAAGGCTAAAGTGGAACAAAGCACAGCACAGGCATTCTAGCCTTGAATCAAACATATGCCACCTGCTAACATCAGCAGCATGCCTAGAATTGGGCATTTGCTAAATAAACAGTTCTTTACCACAAAGCTAATCAGTAATTTTTCACAACCACTGTACTTTTCCCAAGGAGCCTGATCAGAGCTTTCTCACAGCTTCTAAAGAGGTTAGAGCAAGCTAGCTTTGAACACTTTTGGTTCATAATGGACTTCAGCTTCATGCTGAGTCACAGTGGGGAACTGAGTCACTGTAGGCTCCCATAGACAACCCCTGACAAGATCCTATCATTGTCTAGGGGGACAATCTTTGACAACATTCAGACTTCATCTTGGGTTTGCCATCAAATTCATAGACATATAAGGGTTGTAGGTCACATTGACCTCTGAGTCCCCATTCAACAGTATCAGAGATGCATCTTA
This sequence comes from Peromyscus aztecus, assembly GCA_902168405.1. Classification (NCBI taxonomy): domain Eukaryota; kingdom Metazoa; phylum Chordata; class Mammalia; order Rodentia; family Cricetidae; genus Peromyscus; species Peromyscus aztecus. Next base: position 24,811 of record CABHPQ010143047.1, read on the forward strand.
CCTGCACAGGTGAGTTGCTTTCTTTTAAGCACCCTGTTTCAGAGGACAGGACAGTCTCCAGGGGTCTGGTTCAGTACAGACTTCTGAGGTGGCCTCTTACTCTCTGTAGATGTCCATTGCATTTTATTTAGGGAAGCCAGACACTTACCTCTTCTTACAACTGGTGTGGATTGTGCCTGCAGCTATGTAGTCTGTGTGGTTGCAGGGGAGGGCTAGACACTGGGATGATTACCAGGTGGGTAGAATAGGATAGCAGAGTGGGTCTTGAGGGAACAGAATCCAGGGGGTAGCAAGATAGCAGGGGTGGTGATGCAGCCTGGAGACAGGTCTCTCATCTGCTTGCTGGTTGCTGCAGACTGCCTCTACATCATTTATAAATTGGATTATTTGTTTTATTGATGTCTAGTTTCTTGAATTCTTTATACATTTAAATATTAAACCCTTTATTGGATGTGGAGCTGAGGGAAATCTTTTCCAATCTGTAGGCTGTCATTTAGTTCTATTGACAGTGTCCTCTGCCTTACAGATACTTTTTTAGTTCATGGGGTCCCATATATTAATTGTGCCTGTGATAGCAGTGTTCTGTTTGGGAAATTGTCCTCAGTGGGATCCATTTAATGCCATTCCCTACATTTTCTCCCATCGTGTTCAGTGTCTGGTTTTATGTTGAGGTCTTTGATGTACTTGGGCCTGAATTTTGTTCAGAATGATGTATATGGATCTATTTCCATTCTTCTATAAGCAGACATACAGATAGACCAACACTATTCATTAAAGATTCTTTTTTCCCCAGTGTGTATGTCTGATATATTTATAAAAATCATTAAAAAAATTCCTCTCTTTTATATTACATTCCAAGGGCAATGTCCCTTTCTTCACTTATCCCTGTTTCCCCAACCATCCTGTTCCTCCTACTGATTCTTATGTTTCATATTCTGTTTTATTGAGTTGGTGTATCCTGGACACTGTGATCATCTGTCTTATCTGGAACTTCACTGCCTTCCAGGTATTTGCTGTTTTGTTCTTTCACTGCTGCTGACTGTGTACTTAATAAACCCAAGTTACAAACCTGAAAGCATGGCAGTTGTCAATCATTCCCCATACAAAACTCAGAAATATTTGAAACAAAATATGAACAGAAGATAATAAAATGAATTTTGGATTGATGAGTTAAATCTTTACAGTGGCAACTATGTACCGCTTTAAATCAATGTGGTTGGGAGGAGAGAATGGTTAAGGAGCAGGACATTTTGACTGAGGCTAGCGCTACAATTTCTGTGGAATGTGTTGGTAGTTGAGAGACCATAGAAGCACCAATACTACATTCTCCACCCTTATGCAATGTGCTGTCAGAATTCCCTTGTCTTCTAAGCTAGTAATTGTTTTAGTTCACACAACTTTGGAAGTTAATGTACTATACTAAGAATAATCTTAAAAGAAAACAAAAGAAGTTACTCCCCCAGAGATATTTTATATCAACGTAGTAGGTTTAAGTGTTCTCATTAAATGATGTATCCTGATTTTCCTCAGATGAGATACCTCAACAGTCCACCATTTTTTATTTTGATTATTTTATTTTATTATTTTATTTGTGATGGAGTTTCACTATGTCACCTAGGTTGAACACAAACACACAATCTTTCCACTCCTTCCTCTCAAGAACAGGGACAACAATGTGGGTGCTACCCACTAACCCACTTGTGGTCTCCCTCTCTCATTCTTCTTAATTTAAATTAGAAATCTGTTGATTACAAATGTAAATGTATCCAACATGTATTATTTTGTATGTAGATTCTACAGATCAAAATTGAACATTTCATTTGAAACTTTATAGAAAGTTGTATTTTACCCATGTTTTCATATCTCATGGTTAATCTTTCCTGAATTATGAATATACATTATATTTAAGAAATATGGCATCTACAAAGTCTTTATTCTTTTCATTGCCCCAAACTTCCATGTCTTTATTACTATCCCCAAGCTGTTTTTACCATTTTCATAACTTTCAATTGTTCTCATTTGCTGACAGACAACTACTACAATGACATTCCAATTTAGGATGCTGATCTAGGTACAGACCTGCACTGGTTCACATTTGTATGGAATCTGAAGATGTTGATTGACATCCTATCCTCATGGAAGCCCACCTAAATCATTATAAAACACATAGCCCCATAGCTTCATTATCTCTGCTTCTGTGATATTCTCCATGGAAACAGCAAGCGGTGATTGTTTCAGCACTCACAACACAGTAGGGATTGCCTGTGTCTCAGGCTTAATTAAAATAGCATTTGAAGAATCTTTATAGATATTCTGTGTCTACTCCAAAGGTTCATATTGACAGTGTCTTCACAGAACAGAACTTAGTAGAAGAAATGGAAAGAGAGATGCAGAAAGCATAACTTTTAGAACTTTCTGGCTACACAAATACAGTGTGTTGCCTAGTGAGAACACATACAACAGAGACCGAAAAAGGAGATGTGGTATCAGATGAGCAGGAAAGGGCACACTGCAGGGAAGCATGTACCCATAGCTACAGAAGCATTGGACAGCCACCTGCTGGTTCCTTCATAGACAGACAGATAAGATGTAAAGACAAGAGAGATTACATGGAAGAACACAAAGCTGCTCAATAAGGTGAGGATGCTTTGGGTGACTCTGGTCACAGGTGATGACCTAGGATACAGTGATTTGTAGATGTGTTGGACCCTCTGCTTGTGTTTAAGCAGAATCAACACCGTGTAGCCACTGGTCCACATCATCAGTCCCCAAAACATGACATCATATAATGCAAATAGCATTAAAAGAAGTTTGACAATAAGTCTTCCAGTATATATAACTGAACAGTATCCATAATCATGTATCCCAGAACCATTTATTTTACCTCATATGTCAGTTGTGTACACTGGAATGCAGACATATAACAACAGTTGGGAGGCCTAACCCAGGCCAAGGGAAGGGCCAATGATCCTGGGTGCTCTGACCTTGAACTGTGACCACTTGGAATTACTGGGAATGATGGTGATGGCCTGAAAGATACTCAGCAGGGATGTGGAGCTAAGGGATACTCCTCTGGCAACTCTATGAAAATATAAGGCATGGAATATAAAATCTGTAAGTCTGACTAAAAGCAGCCATGTCTGTGGGATTCCTTTACAGAAAATGATGAAGTTGGCCCAGGTCAGGGGTATGAAAATCAGGGCTTTGGGCTTCTCCATGATTCCAGAGTTGTCAGCAAAGATAAAATAAAAAAGCAAGGCTGAGTTTCTGAATATTCCTAGTACAGTCTGGGACAGGAAGAAGACCCCCACTGCCAAGTCTCTGGAGGTCATTCTGTCATGGTCCTGGTTCAGAGCACAACAGATCCAGAGAACACTAGTTAAACAAGTTTGATTTTCTTCCTAGCTAGACAAACAATGTACAAGGGACTATCTCTTTACACTCCTAAGTCATATAAAAATGTATCTTTCTAGTGGGAATGAAAACTTGTACAGCCACTTTGGAAATCAACATAGTGGTAAGAATATGAGTCTAAAACCCACAAAAATTATAAATATTCTTGATGAATATAATTTCAAATATTATTTTTAAAGGAATATCTGATATTTATATTCAGTGAATTAGAATAGAAAGAAATTTATTGACAGCTTTATTTTAAGTACAGAGAAAATAGCATCTAGACATCATTCCTTCCCAAAATGGTGCTTAATATGAAGATTAAAAGAGGTGAAACTTGATAAAATGTTGTTAATTTTTTTCCATAATTAAATTTGAAAAGCTCAAAAGTTGAGGGGTAGTAGCTCACACCTTTAAACCCAGCACTAGGGAGGCAGAGCCAGGTGGATCTCTGTGAGTTTGAGACCAGCCTGGTCTACAGAGATTCAGGACAGGCATCAAAACTACATGGAGAAACCTTGTCATGAACCGCCCCCCCCCACACACACAAAAAAAAAAATTAAAAGCTCCTGAATATGTAATTGAAAGAAGAAGTCACCCCAGAAGAACTGGTATAGCCAGTCAGAGCACTCATAGGCATATTCACCTTCCTCTGTTGTGACCAGGACCTTTCAGGCTGTGTGATGAGCCTTTTATCACTCTGAAGGGTCACAGAGTATTGAAAAGATAATTGAAGATGCAGAGGAAATGAAGTCAAGCCTCATAAACAAAGCAAGAAGTGCTCAGAGGAAAGGAAAGAGTGGGGTACATGAGGGAGGCAAATTCTGAAATAAACATGAGTAAAGAAAGCTGGCTTAGGAGAGGAATTATAAAGTTTGTTATAAATCCTGTTCTGGAAGACAAACCTAGAGTGATAAAGTTGCGGCCTTGACCCATTCTACTCATAATTGAGGGCAGAAGTTCACAGTGTGTAAGAGTTGAGATTTCTGATGATCACAGGATCTAGGAAGAGCAAGAGGGATGAGTGTCATCAGTGTCATCAGTGACACAGGCCGCACACAAGGATGGGCACCTGCTCACCCAGTGTGGCCTTAGGTTGAAATAATGATTTTATTTTCTGAAAACTATCCAGAAGACCTAAGATGAATTTACACAGTAGAGAACAATAGAAAACCACTACCCACATTTAGTTACAAACCAACATATATCATTAATGCTAGCACTGACTTGTTAAAATTACTCTTTGGATTCTCTGTTTCTCACCATGACACCTCCACCAAATTACCATTAACAACCTGTGTTTTAATGGAACTCTTTCTTCTTTGACATGGAGAAATGAATGAGCTTTCTTGACCTACGCATAAATGTTACCTTTCCCATAGGCAGACATGGTGTTTGAGAAGGAGCTGAGAGTGCCAAATCTGGATTGTCTTGTAACAGAAAGAAAAGACTCACATGGGGCCTAGCTTGAATATCTGAAACCTCAAAACACTGCCAGTGACATGCTTCCTCCAACTCAGTCACACCTACTCAACCACACCTACTCCAACAAGACTACACATATCTCATAATATTGTCATTCCCCCAGTGAGGAGATTTTCATTCAGGCCACAAGAAGAAGGAAGTTAAACAACTCAAAACAGCTTCAGAAAGTCCAAGACACTGTTAAGATTCATTAGGTTTCTTCCTTTCAGAGTAAGCAATAAAAGCTGAGAGTCTCTCTTGGAAATGTCAGGATGCAAAGAAGATCCCTGAAATTACATCAGCTCCTGGAAGAAACAAACACCAGCAAAGCTGAATGGAGGAGGTTTAGCCCACCTGAGGTACTTGGAAAAATTGCTCTCTAGCAGGTTGAACTATATGAAGGCTATGCCATGTGTTCCAAGTATCTTGCTCTTGTGAATTGTCACCCATACTGTGGCAGGCTGTCATGATGCAGCTGTCCTTGAATCATTTCTACTTCTGTAAGTAGCCAGCCATTCATAATTCTGTAAGTAACCCCAATAAAAACAAAGTTCACCAAGTTGGTATTTGCTCATATCTATAATTTGGTGTGCCATGGCATCCCTGTCTGGGATAAGTAGACATTTCCTCATAAATCCCCAGGAAAATGTTTGTCACACTACAACTGGCACCTTATCAGATCATCATAATCCCTTACTAAGTATTATCTTAGGACACACAGATAAATACAAGTAACACCCATTATCAAATAATCTTCTACTTTCCTCATATGAAACCATCACAGAAAAATCACAACTGGACACAATGCTGAGATCAACACATCATGGAGTACCCAGTTCTAGTGGTTATATCTACATCACAGGTCTTGCATCTAAGGCTCAAGGAACATTTCAGGAAAGGGGAGAATAAGGTTGTAAGAGCCAGAATACCAGAAAGACTGCTCGGAGGCTGTGTCTTTCAGAAATAGCTGTATAATAAGGTTCTGAAGAATGGCAATATCAATAGATATGTAAATGTGAAAGAGAGAAGATCTCATTCAATCACACCCCTGCACAAGGAAGTACAGACTACTGGTAACTACAGAAATAGGGAAAGCTTACCTCTCCCAAGGACAATCAGCCTAACTGATTGACTAATATAAAGTGATCAACCTTGGTGTCATATACACAGAAGCCACAAAAATAGACTGGGGAAGCTGTATTTATTATATACTTGTGGACACACACACACACACACACACACACACACACACACTATATATATATATATATACACTATATATATAGTATATATATGTATATATAGTGTATATATATACATATATATACTATATAACAATAGTAATTGGGGATGAAGAAACTACCAATTTTGAAAGGTAGGGCATGGAAGGAGTTGAAGACAGGAGTATTGGGAGCTTCTGGTAGCAAAAGATCATGGGAGTATACAGCAGGTGATAACTAGTGTTCAAAAGGTCAACCTAACAGAGCCTACAGTTTTGATAGAAAACTAAGCCATCACTCAAGGCATGTTGGAGTTATTGCCTTTTGAATGAATTGACTGTTTCTTATTGTAAACTCCTTAAGGAATTACAGCTATGATGTCTTCCTATTACCATGCATTTTCATAAAATGTGTGTGTGTGTGTGTGTATATATATATATATATATATATATATATATATATATATAATTTCATGTTTACATTTCAATCTCAGGAGCACATATATCTGTGGGTGGTCAGGAAGATGACTTTCATTTCCCTGTATAGTTTGTATATATATATATATATATATATATATATACATATATATATATATAGTACTAAGATATGCTTCATAGCCAGATCCATTTTCCCATGATACTGTATCACTTAAAGCCTGTTTTGTTCCTTTTGCTCAGAATAACACTGAAAATAATAATCTCTCCTCAGTCTAACACAAACTGCACACATTTAGCTCATTTTCACCTCAGAGCAACTTCAAACTAGACTAAAGGCTGGTGTAAATAGATCCTTAAGTTTAAAACTTTAAAGTTACGCACAAGATCTGAGTATCAGGTGTCTCACCAAGGCTACTAACACAAACACCCTAGGAAAATCCTGCCCATTCTTCACTTGCCAAGTCTGCTGATAAAAGCTATGTCTCACAGTTTGTCACACTAGGCACTGTGCAGCCTTCCTCTGGTCGTGAGAACTTGGAACCTTGTGTGACTGTTAATGGTTCTGCTCCTTATAGACTATTCTAGGAATGTGCTATGACCTTGAGGGTTTTGAAACTTTTCTTAGAATTTCGAGGAGTCTCCTATAGAAATATAAGGAGTCAGGCAAGAGAGTAGCTAAGAATGGGAGCTGAATGGAAGCTGTAGACTTAGAGAAGCAGTAGAAATAAGGTAGAACAAAGATAGAAGAGCAGAGAAATCAGAGGCAGAGAATTATCTTACTTAGAACAGTAAAGTGATGGACTGCAAGAGCATGGTGTACATAGATTCAATTGATATTCATGAAATTAGAACTCCTGCCACTTGTAAGCACCTTCTCAGACTCCAGGAGAAAGGTGTTCCGGGCAGGCAACCAAAGAGCTTTCAGTAGAGGAGACTTGAAAGAGTTTGGGGCTGGGAAGGGAAAAGAGGAAGTGATAAAATTATATTTTATTTAAATGTATTAAACCTTTTTAAGACCAAAAAGTGGTGGTATGTGTATTTAAGATGAAAGCACATTTGATCCAAGTAGACTTTGTCTTCAGTTTGTGCATGTGGTTCAGAAATAAATTATAATTATAACTAATGAGGAAAGAAACTGTTAATAAAGTATATTAAAGCAAATGATACGATTGACATATCTGAAACATTTTAGAATATTTGAAAATATATGACATATCATAATCAGAAAATGAGATGCAATTCTATTAATTACTGTAGAAATTACATGCATGTTAGGGGGATTAGATGTCCATTACTGTATCTCTAAGCTTTGTCTTTCATAAGCCATGCTCTTGATAGTCTTCAGGAATTGTATATATAGAGATGTTTGTTGTGTAAGGTCGTATATAAAATTGGAAATAGTAGGGATTGTACTATTTTAGTTATTACATTTTGATCTGTTTTTATTTATTTCTCTTATGGACTTAGGGGAGAAAATCATATTGAATATGTATGTGTCATAAGACTTCAGGCAGGAGTTGATTCTCTCCTTCCACCAAGTAGGTCTTGGTACTCAAACCAAGTTTTCAGGCATGGTAGCAAGTGCCTTTAGCTAATCCATCATTACTAAATTTTTATATGTATAATGTTAATATACATAATCTATGTGTGTTTCTAAATCAGTATTCTGTTCAAATCTCTCATGCTGTGTAATTAAAGGGAAGAGAATTAAAATTAGTGAAAGAGGCTAAAACACTAGTTTGGTTAATTAAAAATCTAGGTTGAAAATCTCTACTGTTAAAAGTAAAGTGGATAGCTTATTGCTGAGTTGTAACATATATATTAAAATTTTCAGTAGACAGGAATTTGCCTTCATTGGTCTCTGGGACTCTGGCAATGGTCAGGGAAGAGAGAAGCCATACACCTCATGTCTTCTAGGAAAAAAGCAAAGAGAGGAGTAGAGGCCAGGATCCTAAAGTCCTCTTCAAATATTTATCCTAAATGCCCCAAGTTCCCAATAATAAACTATACTTTGTGAAGTTTCCACTATGTCCAAATAACACTGTAGGCTGTTTAGCACATGCTGTTTGGATCATGAGAGTGAGAGAAAAAGGGATTTTGGAGAGTGACTAGGGAGATGAGAGACAGGCAAGTGTGGCCTGGATGAAAATATATAAATAAATATATAGATAACTAACTAACTAAATGAATGAATGAATGAATAAATAAATAAATTTATTTTCTTAAAAGATAAGAAACAAATGAATTTTTAAAAAAGCATTCCAAGTTTATTCAAGAACTAGAGTTCTTGCCCAGTGTACTCAAGACTTGGTATCAATTTCCATCACTTCATAATAAAATGAGGGTAAAATTGACATTGCCTTGGATGCACAAGGCAGGTGCAAATGCTGAAGAGATTGAGAAAGGGGGACCCAGAGATCAAGAGCATCTACACCTGCACTGATCCTCTTTAATTTTGAAACACTGTGGCACACATAATGCTACCATTAGCTATTATCTATGGGGAAGTAATTAGATGAAGAGAGTTGGAAAACAATTATCACACTATTTGAGTAACAACCCAAAAAATCTACTTTATAGCAATGTAAAATAAGAAATGTTTCATAGAATAACTAGGATATATTCTGAATCTATTGATTAAGCAAGTTGGATTTATGCATTGAGGAACACATTTATGTACATATATGTATACATAAATACATACATACATATGTATATATGTGAATGTTGTGCCCATCCGCATGTGTGCTGTAACAATAATTATATAAAACCAGACCAATAATTTGAGGAATATGGAGGGTGGCCATGGGAAGGAGGTGGGGGAGGAAAATGGAAGGTAAATAATAATATTTATACTTCAAAAGTAATATATATATAATTATCTAAATTTTTTTAGCATAGTCCATACTTCTTCATTTTTCCCATTATATTTTCATACCATCATTATACAATCCATTTGTATTTCATTGTACTAAGTGTTCTAATGATCTGCACTGCTCATTGTGACTTCATGCTTTTCCCTTTGTTCCTACTTCATTGGATAGTCTCCCCAAAACTGACTATTTCCTTTGCTGAGTACTCTAAACTGGATCAGTGTAAGGGCTGGAAAGTTAAGCAATCGATTGAAGATAACCAAGAACAATATCAATAGCCTGTAATGTTTAGCAGTCTCTGGTCCTTAGGAAATACAACCCTATTGCAGACCATATCATATACTTGAGAAATGTCATGTACCATGGAGAAATCACACTGGCCTCTTTAACCTTACTGGGTGGATTTTACAGAGCTAGAAGCAGTCATCAATAATACCCAGATATGAACCCTGAGAGCTAAAAGAAAATCAAGCCTGGTACAATGGTGTCATGAATATCATGGGAGTAACCAATCACTTGATGATTGAATTGCAGGTCCACATCACTGGATGGAACCCATAAAAGCACCTTTATAATGGATGAGAATATGTGACTAGAGAGTTTATAGGTTCTACAGAAGTTAATATTATTATTTTAATAAATGAAAATAGTAATAAACTGCCAAAAAACTCCTTTTTTATACTCAGAGTTTACTCTATCCCTCCACTCTCATCAGAAAAGATCTTTTTTTGTTTTTTGCAGTCTATTGTGATTAACATACAGGCTCACAATCATGCAAGGTGCTGAGAATAAGATACTCTGGTCAGGCTGTGGTGCCATGCACCTTTAATCCCAGCACTCAGGAGGCAGAGCCAGGAAGATTTGTGAGTTTACAGCCAGCCTGGTCTACAGAGCAAGAGCTAGGACAAGCATCAAAACTACACAGAGAAAACCTGTCTCAAAAAAAAAAAATACAAAAAAAAAAAGAATACTCTGGAGGTCCAAGATAAAAATTGCACACCCATATCACACCTTTTCCCCTCAGTACTCAGCGATCATCATGGAAGAAGAGGCAGAAAGTGTGTAAGAACCAGAGGTGATAGATAATTCCAAGGAAACGTGTTTTGTCCAGCTAAAACCGAGTTATTGCACATGTGAATTCACATCTTAGAACAATATGCATAAAATCCGCACAAGATCAAGGTAGACACAATCCAAGCTGAATGAAATGGTCAGGAAGTATCACTCCTACCTGAAAAGGTGCTGGCTACAGAAGGATTTGGAAAACCAAGTGTCACATTTCCATGAAGGATTTGAATTTTGAGTGTCTACTCATGCTTTTAAAGCTACCAAAACACTAAGTACTCACCAGGATCCTTAAGTTTCCTTTTGTTTGTTTGCTTTGGTTTTTTAAATGAACACATGACACTGTGGGGCAATAGTGATGAGGGATAAGATTTTATAAAGGAGATAATGTGGTCTGGGCATGACCAAAACACATATGCATGCAATTGACAGTAAAAAAAACCAAAACATTTAAGTAGTAAATATTATACTTTTTTGAAAAACAACTAACTTTATTTGTGTTGGAAGGAATCAGAGAATACTGGATCCAATGGGACATAAAAAATTCTGTAACTTTTGCATGAATCTGACCTCAGACTTTCTAGTACCTTCTGTATGACCTCAGTCAACCTTCAGGAATGATGAAAATCCAATGCTCCTTCAAAACATTTTGCCTCTTTAGAGATAGTCACAAAAACTCCTAAGTATCTTTATTAATTAGTAACTGGAATACGTTATTGTTTTTTCTCCCAAAATGATTTGGGCTCCCAAAGCCAGGTCTGTCATTCCTACTGTAGGTGAAATGAAAATTACAGTTCTGGAGGGAGGTGAAGTCACAGAGTCACAGACCTCTATCTCAGGCTTAAGCTCACCATCACACATCACTGCTTATCACAAGTCAGTATCTGCCTAATGAATCCACCACTTTGCAGAAGCCAAGAGCCAGGTGAGTACTCTGTCATTCAGTGTTAGCAGCAGATTCAGCAATGAAAAGAAGCCTGAGTAAGTGCCAATGTCTAGCAATGGGAATCTGGGGCAAAAATAGATCTGTGGAACAGATAGAAGTTGCAGAAGATTAATTCCATATCTAAGAGGTTAGTCAAAATTAGGCACACCTAACTTTGTGCTGGTCCCTGTCAGTACGTACTGTAATATAAATCTCTGACTAAGGGTGACATTGGGTTCCACCAGGGTAATGCAATACATCTCTGAGACTGCTGAAGGATTGTGGTAACATGTCAATGTGATAATTAACCTTCCTCTACATGATGTGTAGACTATCTCTGCAATGGGATTATTATAGTTGAATTTAGCATAGTTTTATGCCCATAGTAAACATTCTAATAGAAATGTAAAAATCACACAGCCCTGGAAAATATAGCTTGTGAAACTGTTTCTGGACTAAAGGGTATTCTTACGCAACACTACATGAATTAGTCATAGAGTCAGGAACAGAGTCTGTATAGAATGACCAGTGGTAAAATACAGGCTTGAAACCTGCCTCTTAAACTTGGGAAAGTAACACCAAAGGGAATTTATGAGTTATATGTCAATAATATGAGCATTGGAAATGAGAGCCAAGAACAAAGGTGTCTTGAGTTATCTCCGCTGGTCGAGTCATATTCTAAAGTTAAGCACAAAGTGCTGACATGCCTTCCCTCACTGTTTTCTCCTTGTTAATATTGGAACAAATAAGTGCCATGTGCCATGGTAAGCCAGGACTCTATCCATCAGCTTTGCTTGTATCCAATCCACACTTAACTTTTATTTATTTTATACTGGTCAATGTTTAAGTTCTGATATTATTCAGATTTCTTATTATCTCACATGAATCCTTTCTATTTGAGTAGATTGCAATATTTATTATAATAGATTCATCAATATAAGAATTAGTAAGCATATATAAAATTTAAGGAAACATTTTAGTATTTTAATTTTTTCTCTGTTATTTCAGCACACATTAGCATCTTATGCCACATTTACAGAGAATAATGCTGTTAGTAATTCATGTCTACTTACCACTCTAGCCTTCCCCCCTCATTAGAAACAATGCATATTTACAGTGGTATCATAAACATCAGGTTTCATCTTGTACTTGTGCAATCAAACAGAGAGTTAGGACAGCTTTCACCACAGGTCACTGTTAGAACACTGCATTTTGCATTTTATTAAAATCCCAAAAACCTTTTGTCTATGGAAGAAACATTTATTTCAAAATGAAAACTAATTTTCACAAAGATTTATTTACTTATCTACATTTATTTTATGTTTATTAATGTTTTCTCTGTACATATAAAAGTGCACTGAGACTACAGTACCTGCAGAGGCCACAAGTGATAGTCAGAATTCCTTGAACCTGAATTTAGAGTCAGTTGTGAGCTAGGTGTCAGTGCTGAGATTCAAGCTCAGGTCCACTGCAATACCATCAAGTGTTTTGTATGACTGAGCTATCTGTCTACTCCCCCAAATAAAACTTCTTCCCACAAAAAGCATACAATAAAATATCAACAACATGAAAGACATGTCACGTGGGGAACACAAACTACATAAAAGACTGCAGTGTGTTTGAAAATATTACTCATGGTTTTATGATCAGGAGCTCAGGTGACTGAGCTTAAACCTTACTAGCCGTGTTTAGACCTTGCAGTATGCATTCTGACACAAACAGCTTTATATTTAGGAGAGGCATGTACCATTTCTGTTTCTATGTTCACGTCTTAACAGTTGAAATAAAGCTACTGTTCACATCAGACAGTTATAATAAAACTCAAAGAAATTGTTAAACTAACAGGCAAGAAGTGACTCACAAATTGTTAGCACTGTTGGCGATTTTTACACTTAATTAAGAAGAAAAACACATTCTACTTCTTATAATGTTCGGATGCAGGAGGAGAGAGTAGATATGAAGCAGTAGGAAATAAACATTAAGTCTAAGCTTTGATACATAGACACCAAAGAATCTAAGATTGATTATAGACTCGGTGTCTTTATCAGTGCCCAGTACATAAAATTATAAGATTAGGGAATTTTCTGTATCTGAACTGCCTGCACTGTGGAGTCTTTTGAACTACAAATCTCTCAACCATCATGCCCAGCTTATCCTTTCCTCATCAACTCCTTTTTCCTCTCTAGGACATGGCCAACTCTGGGGTTGGCCCATAGAAATGTGGTACTAGGGCTATGTTATCATTTCTGGCTGAAATATCGCTGAATATAAGGTACTGGTAGATAATAGGAGATGATCAGGCATGATTGAGGGTCCTGGACTCCTGAGATGCACTTTTGTTGTCCAGTTCACTGAGTGGAATAGGACTGTGTTCACTATTAATGGAGCAATCACATCAGTGGGACCTCAGCACTGGCAGTGGTGTTTAGGTTTGTTTTGATCCAGACCATGAGATATGATCAGGTAAGAAAGGCTGCAGGATTTGAATTGTGCAGGGTGATATACATTCAATAAAATAAAACTTTTTGAGAGTTGTATTTGCCATTATACATTTAACTGTTTGCAAAATGAAATGAAGTGAATATTTACAAGTGAGAATTTTGGATTTCTGTGCACATGATCTGTGTAACTGCAACACAGTTTTGTGTGCTGATGCTCTTGCTGTGAAGACAAGCATGAATTTCAGAATTGAGCTGAGGGACCTCACAGATCTGAACACAGATGTGCTCTTACATTGTAGCCTATGGTAGTTACTGTTTCTTTTCTTTAAAATTTCTTCTTAGTTCACTACACTGAATGCAGGTGAATACCCAAGTACTCAAATCTCAAGTAGTTGGCATGGATACTTCTTAGTCATAGTCATTCCAGGCGTCCCAAAGGCCACAACAATGGTTGGTATAAACTATCACATCAATAATTTAAAACTTTTCCATCCTCAAAGATGTGGCAGGATTGGTCCACTGGCATCATCTTCCTGGGAATTTGCCTGTCCTCTTAGTAAGAACAATTCCAAGTAGGTAGAACTTTAAACATCTTCCTGGGTTGTTGCACTTTCACCTCTTCCCTGATGGACACGGTATAGCCTAAATGGTGTTATATTTCCTATGTATATGTTTTTGTTATATGAAGTAGCACAGTAAAAACATGTTTTTAAGTGTTCTGAGGAACATTTCAGAGAATTCTCACCACAGTTAGTATTAGTGTTCATAAATATTGGATTATGTTTGCTGTGATTATGGTTGGGAACCATGATGTTCTTGGTTTAGTGTACAGACAGCAACTCCATACAACCAACAACTTTAATTAGAACTAACATCTATTCATTTCTTTATTCTTTCCTTCCTCCTTCCTTCCTTCCTTCCTTCTATCCTTCCTTTTTCCTTTCCTTCCTTCGTTTCTTTCTTTAGAGGTATTTCCTCAACTAATGAAACAAAATTCAAAACCATATATCTAATGGGAATTTTAAAGTGAAGCATAACTTGGAAAACAGTAGAGAAAACAAAAACTATTCTGTGATGTTACAAAAAATTCCCTTTAACTAATTAATTAAAACAGATCTCTCTGGCACTGTTGAAGGGAAGAAACGTACTGGTAAATATTTCAGAGGCTTGACCACATTGTAATTGTGCAGGGCTTTTGTAAATGCAGTCCTTCATTTACAATTATTGTATATTTTGATGCTTGTCCTAGTCCATATAATTTTGGGAATCTATTATTGTCTTCTTCAGCACAGACATATGGAATTCTGTTTTAAAAATGATCTAAAATTGTTTATAGTTAGAAAAATGCTTAAGAGTAACTCTACAGAACACCAGCATAAAGACAAACTACCAATGTGGAATGAATTGTGTATCAAGCAGTAATATTTGCTGGAGCAAGATCAGTTTCAAGGCAGATATTCTAATTACTATTTGTTATGGAATCCTTTGTGAGAGGACTCTGATTTTGAGAAATGGCAATTGACACTACGCTTACTTGTAAAATGGCTGTCATCCACATCCTCAGATTCTATTGTTGTAAGTGGTCGTACTAGAGAGGGCCTGTCAATTCTACAAAATCATGCTCATCACCATGATTTGATGTTGAGTATGTTGACTTAGCTGCTTTTACTTGCACTTACAGTCATGTTTTTTTTGTTTGTGTGTGTGTGTGTGTGTGTGTGTGTGTTTGTTTGTTTGTTTTTTGTCCAAGGATGACTCTTTTCACTCTTGGGGCATCTTGTAAGCTTTCTTTTCTTCAGTTGTCAGAAATAGAACAATTTAAAAAATATTTCTTTAACTTCTGAGAAATTTCACCATCATACAAAGCCTGATCACTGTGGGTCACCTGTGATGGAGCAGAGACAGCTTCATTCATCATTCTTCGTTCCATTCCTCCATGTTCTCCATAGCAATTGCTGCCTCCAGACAACTCTGGAAGCTTCTTTTTCCTTTTCCTGTAGCCTGCCCCCCTTTTCTAAAAGATTCACTGTGTCCTCATTAATCCTTTCCCGAATGCCTCACCTCAGCCTCAACCACCAGCTTCTCCTGATTCCCTTTGTAGTTTCTAGATCTTTTAGTTCACTATCTTTATAACACTCCTGCTGTGGGAATGTTCTGTACGGCAAATGTGTTGCTAATAAAACACTGATTGGCCTGTGGCTAGGCAGGAAGTGTAGGCGGGGCTAACAGAGAGAATAAAAAGAACAGGAAGGCAGAGGGAGACTGCCAGCCGCCACCAGGACAAGCAGCTTGTAAAGATGCCGGTAAGCCACGAGCCATGTGGCAAGGTATAAATTTATAGAAATGGATTGATATAAGATATAAGGACAGTTAGCAAGAAGTCTGCCATGGCCATACAGTTTGTAAGCAATATAAGTCTCTGTGTTTACTTGGTTGGGTCTGAGCGGCTGTGGGACTGGCAGGTGAAAGAGATTTATCCTGACCATGGGCCAGGCAGGAAAACTCTAGCCACACACTCCTGGCACTGAGTTTGGGTTTTTAGTTCTTCTTCTGGGAGTTGCTTGGCCACCTGCAGATAATTCTGGACTAAATGGTTCTCCTGAATATCTGATGCCAAATTATGCACAACTTTTTTTTTCAGTGTGCTATGAACCTTGGCGTGGTCCTCCTTCACTGCAAAATCTCCATACACTTCCTTCCTGCTCTGGAACCATCAATGCCAAAATTGGTTATGGTCTTTATGGTTTCATCTCTCTTTGGTGACCTCAGTGCACAGTCAACCCCCTGCTCAGTAGCAGCTCCCGTGGAGCCACCAGCAGCAATATTATGGAATCCTGTCAAGCCAGAATTGTGGTGTAAAAATCTATTTCGTGAGTATTAATTAATTGATCATAGGTTGCCACTAGGCATTTTTGGGTGGTCAACTGGTTGAAACTCCCATGATTGCTAGTGGATGATGTAAAAATAAATTTAGTT
>CABHPQ010143048.1:0-10844 GCA_902168405.1 Peromyscus aztecus
TGTGTGTGTGTGTGTGTGTGTGTGTGTGTGTGTGTGTGAACATAGATTTATATTTTTGGTTGTGAGCCTAGCCTTTAAATATAGATTTGTTGAGCCATGCCGTAAATACAGATTTATAATTAAATAATTTAGTAACAACTAAGGTAGAAGGGCTTGGGGGATATCTAAGGGGATAGAGTGCTCTTGTGTAAGCGGGCTCACTGACACCCACGTCAAAGGCTGGTTGTGGCAGCATGTGCCAGAACGACGGAGGTGGAGATGGGAGGATCCTTGGGGCTTGCCAGTCAGTCTGGGTGCATCAGTGAACTTTGGGTTCTCTGTTTGCTCCTTTTGAAAAAAATTATACATTATAATATATATGAGATTATAATATAATTATATCATTTTCCCCCTCCTTTTACTCCCTCAGTCCCTCTCACATATACCCCTCCCCTTTGCTCTCTTTCAAATTCATGGTCTCTTTTTCTTTAAGTGTGTGTGTGTGTGTGTGTGTGTGTGTGTGTGTTCCTATATATATAAATACAGCCTGCTCAGTCTATACACCGTTACTTGTATGTATATATTTTCAGGGCTGATCATTTGGTATTGGATAACCAATTGGTGTGCTTTCCCTGGGAAAAATACTATGTCTCCTGCCCTCGGCATTCCTTAGTTGCCAGTAGGTCTTAGGGTCTTAGTCTCGGGTTGCAGCCTCCTGGGATCTCCCCCCTCTACATCAGCATGTCTATGGTGTTGTTCTTGTTCAGGTCATGCTTAGGCAGCCATGCTGGTGAGCTTTCATAGGTGTAGCTTTACTAGTAGGAGACAGAGTCTCCCAGTGGGCTTCCTGTTCCTCTGCTCTTACAGTCTTTCCTCCCTCTCTTCTGAGATGATCCCTGAGCCTTAGGTGCAGGGATTGCATTGTAAGTGTATCACCTGGGACTGGGCTCTACAACTCTGCCTTTTCATCAGTTGTAATTTTCTGTAATGGTCTTTGTCTGTTACAAAGAGAAATTTCCTTGATAAGGGGTGAGAGCTGCACTCAGCTGCGAGTATAAGGAGAAATATTTAGAGTGTAGCTAGGAATTATGCGGGTTTAGTACAATGGTGGTTCTCCTCCAAGACTCCTGACTTCACTAGCATTAGGCAGTTTGCTAGGTTTCTAGTACCAGGCTCAGTTTCCCTCTCGTTGAACAGACCTTAAGTCCAAGTAGAGAGCTGTTGGTTACTGCTAAGGTACGCGTACCATTATTGCACCCTTAAGTTGTTGTGCTGTGCTGGTCACTGTTGTGGTTCGTAGGCACTGTAGCTGGGTAGGATAGTTGGTTCTCTCTGGAAGCTCACAAAGTACCTTCTGGATTGGACGTTGGTGCTCAGGAGGGAGGCTTTCAGGTGAGATCCAGCTTGGATCCTCTGGGTTCTGTGTTTGAAGTGCATGGTGTCTTCAGCAATAGAGACTTATCTTCTTCTGGAGGCAACTGAGGAGAACAGTATTAGCCTACAATGTTTTGGGAGTCTTTTGGACAACTCTGAACAACTCAAAAGGGGGCTTCTCATGCTTGGTGTTGGGGTTTTGACGAGATAGCCTATAGTTTCTTTGAAAGATTCTGTCTCAAAAAATAAGGCATAGAACAATAAAGCAGGACACCTGACATTAGCCTTTCCTACACACACACACACACACACACACACACACACACACACACACACGCTCATATACACCTGCATATGCATTAACGTGTGTGAACACACATTAATGTAATAGATCCCTTCCCACATCTTGGCATAATTACTTTATATTTTCTCTTTTGAGAGTATTTTTTTAGCCCTGTTGCCATCACTATGGTATAAATATGTGTAATGCTTACTACTGTGTGTGTCTCTCTCTCTCTTTATTTTGTTTTTTTTTGTTTTGGTTTTTTTTTTTTTTTTTCCCAAGACAGGGTTTCTCTGTGTAGCTTTGGCGCCTTTCCTGGAACTTACTCTGTAGCCCAGGCTGTCCTTGAAATCACAAAGATCTGCCTGCCTCTGCCTCCTGCGTGCTGGGATTAAAGGCATGCACCCAGCCTGTGTGTGTCTTCTTAAGAGGCAAGCAAAAATCAAAAGCACCTCAAGTCCATTAGTTATGTGGAATCTACAGGAAAGACTATTGTGCACTGTATTATCTGTAAGCTATGCCATATGCCCTGAACAACAACAACAACAAAATCAACATCCTCATGTATGTTCTATATAAACAACTCCAACTCCATGGCTGTGGTTTTAGGAAGGCTTCGAACTGGCCCTAGTAGGAGCTCATACATCACAGAATTGGCAAATGCCTTAAGTAGCGTTTGGGTCATTGTTTTGTTGCTTGTCTGGGCTTAACAAAGCAGAGGGGAAATTTCAGTAATGCAGACAAAGCACAAAAGTCTGGTGCCTGAGATGACCCAGCAGATAACCGCGTCTGCCACCAAGCCCATTGACTAACTTCAATCCCCAGAACCTACATGGTGGAAGGAGAGAACTCAGACTGCACATTGTCCTCTGGCTTCCACCCATGCGCTCAGGCATATGTTCCCCTCCTCTATAACACACCAACATAATAAATAAATGTAAGAAAAATAAATAAACTTAGATGTGTGCCTTGACTTCCCATTGAAACAAGAACACATTCAGTGCAATGAAGAGAGTTTGCACACGTTTGTCAGTAGCCATCATTATTTGTAATGGTAACTAACTTATCGGGAGAAGAGTTCATTCACTCAGACTGAGCTGAAGCTCCACTTGTCAGATCAAGGTTAGATTCCACCCATAGATTAGTTACAGATAAGAGATGTGAACAAAAATCAAAAAAAGCATTGGGTAAGTTAACTATGTGGAGACTGAAGCAAGAATACTGTGTTTTGTGTTATCTGTGGACTGTGTCAAAACCCTCTTTAGAGCAAAATCCAATTATCTCCGAGTATATAACACACACACACACACACACACACACACACACACACACACACACAGAGGCGCGCCTATCTGACATATTTAAGACCAGATATGGTTAAGATTTTGGCTTATTTGCATCTTGGAATATTTGCATATATACTATGAGTTATCTTGGGGATGGAATGCTAATGTAAACCCAAAGTCATTTACTTTTCACATGGACCTTATATATGTAGCCTGAAGATAAGTTTGTACAATACATTCTGAAAGCACTGATCACCTGCATTCTAACTGACTCATCTGTGCTAGTTAGTTTTTTGTATACTTAACACAAGCTGGTGTTATCTGAGAAGAGGGAACCTCAATTGAAGAATAGCCTCCACCAGATTGGCCTGTAGACAAATCTGTGCGGCATTTCTTTGATGCAGGAAGGTCCAGCCTACAGTGAGTAGTACCACCTCTGGGCAGGTGGTGGTCCTGGGTTGTATAAGAAAGCAAACTGAGTAAGCTACCAGAAAGAGCCAGTAAACAGCATTCCTCCATTGTCTCTGTTTCAGCTCTTGCCTCTAACTCTAGTTCTGCTTGAGTTCTTATCATGACTTCCTTCAGTGATGAACTCTAACCTGTAGGATGTAATAAACACTTTCCTCCCTGTAGTAGGTCATCTTGTTGGGACTGCCAGCCCACAAATAATGACACAGAATTATTAATTATGAAGGCTCAGCCTTAACTTAGACTTGTTCTCAACTAGCTCTTATAACTTAAATTAACCCATTTATATTAATCTACACTGTGCCGCTCTCTTCCATTGCCTCTGGTATTACCTCTCTTCCATCCTGCACTTCCCATTTCCTCTGTGTGGCTAGAGACTCTGCATTTCTTCTTCCCAGAGTTCTCTCTCTCTGTCCAGAAGTCCCACCTATACCTCCTACTTAGCTGTTGGCCATTCAACTTTTTATTGCACCAATCACAGCAATACATCATCACACAGTGTACACATATCCCATGACACCTCCCCAAGTTGCCTTTGATCCTGGTTTATTTATCACAGAATAGAGAGCAAACCAGAACACCATCATAAGGGTCAGGTGTGAAATTTCCCACTTGCATCATGTCAGTGCATAAAAAGTTTTGATCTTGGGGACATTTACACTAGAAATGCCCAATTTGTAATATATTCCCCTCCCACTGTGAGAACTGATTATTAAATATTTGCCAGCACATTACTGTCTCCAGCTTCAAAATCCTGTGAGTGTTGTGTAGCTATTTTCTCTAAACTGAAATTCCTTCCTGGAGGGAGAAGGGAGGTTCATAAGACAAAGGAGCTAAGGCAACTTACGAGGCTTAGGAACCCCAGAAACTTACAAGATTCATTAGCCCCTCTGTGGTATTGTATTCCCCCAAATATTGTGCATGCTAATAAACTTATCTGGGGTCAGAGACAGAACAGCCACAATATTAATCAGAGGTTAGGCAGTGGTAGTACACACCTTTAATCCTAGCATTCCAGAGGCAGAAATCCATGTGTTCAAGGATACAGTCAAGTATGGTGACCCACGCCTTTAATCCCAGTAAACCAGCCTTTAATCCCAGGGAGTGGTGGTAGAGAGCAGAAAGGTATATAAGGCATGAAGAAACTTGAGGCATTTTGACCTGGGTAGGCATTTGGCCTGGAGAAGCATTTGGGCTGGTTAAGCATTCAGGCTTCTAGCAGCAGTTCAGCTGAGAGTCATTCGGATATGAGGACATAGAGGCTTCCAATCTGAGGAAACAAGACCAGCTGAGGAACTGGCGAGGTGAGATAGCTGTGGCTTGTTCTGGTTCTCTGATCTTCCAGCATTTCACCCCAATAACTGGCCTCAGGTTTAATTTTATTAATAAGACCTGTTAAGACTCATGCTACAGCCCCTCCCCTGGTTATAGGCACAGTGAACAGAGTCTGGGAGATAACTTAATTGGTCAAGTGCAGGCATGAGGACTAGAGGACAGAGTCTTCAGGACTCACTTAAAAAGTCTAGGCATGGTGGCACATAATTGTAATCCTAGTGCTGGAGAAATGGAGAAAGTCAAATCCTTACAGCTTGCTTAGTGTGCTCCAGGCCAGTGAGAGACCCTGTCTCAAAATAAAACAAACAATAACAAAACCCAAGGTAGATGGTGCCCAAGAAGTAATAGTTATGCACACACATGCACACACGTAAGTAACAAACAATTGCTGAGGCCAGGGCACTCCGTTGATGGAGCAGCCTGTAAGTTGGGACACCATTTTCATGTTACCCATGCTAGGGTGGTCTTTCCTGTGATGCAGCTGCCTCAGAGTCACCCACATTCCTGTAAGTAACCTCAGTCAACTCATTGATTCATCAAGCTGGACTTGGGTGGAGTTGTCCCTTTGGTCTTGGTGCCTATCCTGGTAAGAATAGAGATGGCTGTTCATGTCTCCCTGGAAAAAGTCACACAACTGTGACTATTCACTGAATTTATGACTCAAAGGAATTCCTGCCACTTACCTCCAGCCATACTCTGTGCATCAGGATTGAGAGGCGATGCAGGTGCTACCTGTCTCCTTTCTCAGGGAGTCTGACTAGGATAGGAGTCCACTGTCCACTGGAGCCACAGTGTGTCACCAGGGCTAGGACAGGGGTCAGGCCCGGCTCGGAGGAGCAGGATGGCTTTGCTGGCATTTCTGTGCAATGGCCAGACATTTTCAGCATCTTCCTAACCCAGGCTGGTACCCTTCTGAATCCGCAAGTCAAGTCCTCATGGATCCATGGCAAGATAGTGTGCACTAGAACACCTTCCAAAAGTTGTCACATTACAGCCAGAGTCACCATACATGAGAATTATGTTATTAAGGTAAAAGTCATCAAAATTCTAATCTAAAAATTCTCAGCTTCCTCCTGTGCAGATCAATGTCCATCTTGCCTCATGTGACTTGAGCAGTGGGACTCATTCCATTGCTTTAAGTTGATGCCCCAGCCAAAGATCTGTGTTGTCAATCAAAGGACCAGTGTGTCCTGGAGCCAGAGGGACTGGCTTGGATCTAAGGTGCTTCTTTACCTGGGTGAATCATCAATATTCTTATGTAAATGGTAAGGAGATGTATTTTTGTTTTAAAAATTTGTTCCTTTAAAACATGTTTATGTATATATATGTATATATATAAACATATATATATGTCTATGTATGTATATATATATAGAGAGAGAGACAAAGAGAGAGAGAGAGACAGAGAGAGAGAAAGAGACAGAGACAGAGAGAGAGAGAGAGACAGAGAGAGAGAGAGATTGATCGATGGATTCGATCCGTGGTCATATTCCCCCCGCCACTATCACCTCTTACACCTACCTCCTACAGAACCACTTCTTATTCCCAACAAGTCTACTTCCTACTTTCTGGTTTGTGTGTGTGTGTGTGTATGTCCCACTGCATCTAACTAGAATTGCTTAGATAAACATGGATGAGCTGTTATTTAATTGAACAAGGACAACTTACCAGTGGCTATACCACAGCAACCATTAACTGCCTGCAGCTCCTCCTCAGGGATGGGCTGGGCGTCAAGAAGCCCTCCCTGTCCATGAAGGAGTATTGATGGGCCACTGCTGTTCGTGAGTTCATAGGTGAGGCAGCTACGCCCTGTCCAGGAGACCATGCTCACAGCACTCCATCCATAGCTACGCCCTGTCCAGGAGACCATGCTCACAGCACTCCACCCATCCTCCAGCTCTTACGTCATTTCTGTCCCCTGTTCCATGATGACTCTAAGACCTGGAGAGGGTGGGAGCAGATTTCAGTTTCTTGACCAGAGATTAGATAGACCAAGGAACCTCTAGGAAGGTATCAGCTTAGACTACTAAAACAAAGCAAAAACTGACACACAAAACCCACGCAGATCAGCCGACTTAAATAGCAGACGTTTCTTACTTACAGTTCCAGAGGCTGAAAAATTAAAGACTGAAGTGCTGGCAGGTTTGGCTCCTGGTGAAGGCTCTCTACATGCATAGGTAGCCACCCTCTCACTAGGAGCTCACATGGCTTTGCCATGTATCTAGGAGTCTGCAAATATTTGCTTTGATCCAGCTTTAGAAATTAGACATGAATGACAAAAGATCGGGTCGGACCTCAACCCAAACCACATTCCAGAAAGAGCCTAGTGTGGTGATTACAAACTGCTTTTGATGTCACTGAACACTGGGCATCTCTGTTGGTACTGCCTCTGCTTCTGGCAGGTCATTGGGCATCCCTGACCCTAGAATCTAAGAACGTTGCCATGACCACTGCTAGGGGATGCTCTGCCTCTTCTTTGTGTGGTTCTTAAGGCCTGATTCAAAGTCTGGATATGTGGATCTCAGCTCTTTGCCTGGGCCTAGCTGCAAAGGATGCACAAGAACTGACTGTTTGACTTTTGAGGCCTTGTCTTTCTACTTAGAAACACGAGGAGGTATGCTGCAAACGAAGGAGGCAGGCGTAGTGGCTGCATAACCAAAGAGGAAAAAGCAGATGTCTGCAATGCAAGGTCACATGCTCTGCAGACCTGAGTGCTCTCCCGCTATATGGGGACTTTGTGGTCATCCTAGGTTCCAAAACTGCTTTGTCCTGTGCTCCTGCCCTCCATGCAGGGTGTGCGGAGAACTCCTCTCTTCTGGGCATGAGCCTGAAAGAGACTCTCATTTGCCTTGCAAGTGTCACTTGCCCTGTCCCTCAGGACAGCACCCGGGCTTCTTCAATAGGGTCTGCATCATAGCGTTCTTCTGCCACCTCACTCAGACCTACACCTGCTCAGCCCGCTGTGGGAACATCCTCTCACCAATCACAAAAGCCGTTTCCTGTGGGGTCTGCTGCCACAGCAGGCATCCTCTCAGGACTGTGGTCCATGCTACCTTGTGTGCCGTGTGGGGACCACCTCTTGTCTTGGTGGTTCTTGTTGAAAAGTTCTTACTAAACACTCTGGGTTGGCTAACTATTGAAACAGTACATTTTACATTTGTTTGGACTCACAGGGTTTCTAAACATTTCCTGAGTGACTAGCTCGCATCTCGATGGTGCTCTGAAATAGCCAGGACAGTCATTCCCACCACCGTCCAAAGGCTGCTAAGGGGCGGGGTTGTTCATCCCCGAGCATTCCTCCCACCTCACCTAGTGCACCACAGATGACGGAACGGTGTCCTGAGGCTTCTTATGACAGTCACCCATGAACCAGTGCCCCATGTGACAGATTCCTTGGAGTCTGCGGTGCTCACTGGTGTCTATCTAGTTCTCTGTACCAGCTGAGGGCTCCTTCACAGGGAGAAGAGCTCCCAGTGAGAGGGGAGTTCCTCATAGCCTGCAGCTCCCTCAACCTTGGCTCCATGCTCTGCTTCTTCCCTGCTGCTCAGAGGATCTCTTGGTGAGTGGTATGAATGAAAAGCAGGTGACGATATGGTCACAGCCCTCTCAGAGGAAGCCAGCGACAACCCCAGGCCTGATGTTTGAAGGAAAAACAGCTTGTGTTTCAGACCAATGAAAATGTCAAGTTATTCCAGCCTGATGGGATTACAACCGGGACATCACAAGGAATCAGTTCCTCCAGAAGGAACTTTGCTCTCAGGGCTTTGGCAAGAGGTGGCATCGGGTCACAGGTGGAAGGTTCTGATGAAGGCAGGTCCCGGCCAAGAGGAAATCGGATGAAAAACAAATTAGTCAGGAGCCTAGGAAGGTTTTCAGACAACCTGATTGGGACCATCCAAGCAGCCAGCTTCTGGGAGCCTGTCCCCTATACAAACATAACAGAAGAGAGAAAAGCCTGGAACATACTGTGAGTTAGAGCTGTCAGATGGTGAACCATTAAGGGATGGGGGCAAGAATCTCAGACTCCAAACATGGTGGGGAGCCCTAAATCTCAGAATGCAAGAGAAAAAAAATATTTTAAGATAATGTTAACTCATGAAACTCAAAATGAATCCGATTGTTTCGTGATGAACAAGATGCCTGTGTTTCAGGGCAAGACAAGACTATTGAGCCCCCATGGAATCTGAGGCAAAAGCAAATCGATAGCATTGCCTCGGTCTTTGTTTAAAATATTGGCATTTTGCCCACGGATTTTTGTCCGTGTGTTCACTTTGATTTTTAAAAGTATTGCCTCAGAGTATCATTCATCTTGATGGCTAAGTTGTGCATGGAGCAAATCTCAGTCCTGCACATAGCCCTCATCCCAAGGCACACTCTGGCCACTGTGCAGATTGGAGCTACAAGGACCCTGTCGTGGTCTGACTATGAAACATCTGCCTTGGTTCATGTGGTTGAAGACTTGGTCCCCAGATGTGGGTGTGATGAGACCTTTAGGAGGTGGAAACTTGCTGATGAGTAGATCACTGGGGGTGGGTCTGCCTGGGGGCTTTATAGCCTGGCCCTCTTCCTCTCTGCCCTCTTTTTCTGGACTCTGGAAGCAACACCATGTGACCAGTCCCTTCACACTCCTGCTGTCCCTTCCTGCCAGGATGGCCTGTATCTCCCCTAACAGGAAACTGAAATTAGCCCCTCCTTAAGATACTTCTAACCAGGGATTTGGACACAGCAGCAAGAAAAGTACCAAACACAGACCCCTTGGCTGATGGCAATTTGGTGTTTCACCTTATTTGGGGAGGTGATGTTCGGGTGACAAAGCACCCCTCCCCCCCCTCACCCCCACCCCCACCCCTGTAGTCAGAATGACACTGATGCAGATCTGTGGAGGAGGGGCCAGACCTGGGTTTGGTCTGAGAAGGGAGATACCACCATCCTGTCCATGAGGGTGAGGACGCTAATTGTTCTGAGCGGGGTGGGGGTGGGTAGGTGGGTAGTGGGGTGAGGTGGGGGTGGTGCTGGGCCTGTAGGACTCCATTAACAGTCCTTAATCCTCCATGCTTCCTTTCATCTTTTTATCAAGCAAGCTGCTTTCCCACAAAGCAAAACAAGACTTTTATCACTTTCTCCTATCTTTGCTTTTGTTTTGTTTTCATCATTAATGGAAGGAAAAGGGGGCCCCAGCCTTGGAATAAACCCCAGCCTGCATTCTAACATAACAACTTGAACAACCTGAGAACGTTCTGGAAGTCACAGAAATGGGTTCATGAGAAGCAAAGCAGTTCTTTTCTTTGTTGCTCCTGATTCCCTCCGGGTGCCAAAGACACCTTGGTGGACCAACACTTGGCTCTTCAGATGCCCTCCCCCACTATCCCGAGGTTTTGATTTCTCATCTCTACTTTGGAAGGCATGTCACCCTCAGCAAATTACACAGTCTCTTGTTCTGATGCATCTGATAGGCTGCAGGAACTTCCTGTTTACTTTCATCTCACCCACAGGGACTTCCTGTTGTCTTCTTACTTGGTTAGAACTGGGGAGGGAGTGGATATGGAGCATAGAAGGCCACTGCACTGTTGACTGGAAATAGACTAGTCACTGAGTAGGTGGTTTGTGCTTCAGTTTCTTTGATGGCTTAGCACTGGCATCTGACTTCTCAGGGTCTCTTGTTTCTGTTGAGAGGAGTGCCTTTAGTGTGGGCAAAGTAGGTATGGTAAATCTAAGAGTGTGACTGAATGAGGCTGTTACTTTTATGGAGAATCACAGGTCTCCTGTGATGTGACAAACTATTGCAGGTAGACGGGGGAGAAAGATCTCTAAAACTCTGGTTACTGTTGGGGACACACACACACACACACAAACGAACCTGATGAAAGTCTTTGCTTAACTCAGCGCCTGGTACAGCTCAGCAGTTGGCGTTTGCCATCTCTGTCCTCTTGTGCCTCCCGTGTACACGATCATCAGCAGGCACTGTGCTAGCTGAAGATACAAAGATGAAGAAGCTGTAGCCTTTCCCCTTCGTTTACTAGTAATTGAAAGGACAAAATAGATAAAGACTGTCACAGCCGTCGGCCTCAGCTACAACAAACCTGTTTACAACCCACAGATCACGAAGGAAGACTCAAAAG
>CABHPQ010143049.1:0-21801 GCA_902168405.1 Peromyscus aztecus
GGCTAATGGCTGCCACGCCGAGTCTCTCTGATGGGCAACATCAGCAGCACCTGGGAATGCACTAGAAATACTTGTTCTCAGGGCTGGAGGGATGGTTCTGCAGTTAGGAGCACTGGCTGCTCTTCCAGAGGACCCAAGTTTGATTCCCAGCACCCACATGGTGGCTGACAACCATCTGTGACTCCACTTCCAGAAGAGCCAACACCCTTTTCTGACCTCTGGTTGTGCATGTGGTGCATAGACATTAATTCAGGCAGAGTACCCATGCACATAAAATAATAAAATAAATTCAAAAAATATTCCTTCCTGGGCCCCACACAGTCCTACAGACATCTGGAGGTCCTAGCAATATGTGTTTCAACAAGCCTTCTAGGTAATAGTCACACACACACACACACACACACACCACACTGTGAAGGAGACCTGATGAGCTGTCCCATAGAGAGCCATAGGCAGAGGGTACTTTGGGGCCACAGTAACAATGAACCTGCCTTTCCAGGCTCAGAGTGCCATGAGCTTTCCAATTGTCCCTCATCACCTATGACAGCTACTCACTTATTTGGCAAACGTTTAGGGAGCGTCTGCTCCGTGCAGGCTCTGTGGTGAGCACAGGAGGCACAGCCGTGGTGATACAGCCACCGCACCTCTGGAGCTCACTCTTAGTGACTGAGGAGCTCTGTGTTCTTCCTATGCAGCCCCTTCCCAGGCAGACCCTGGTGAAGGCCACAGACGGTGGCACTTGCCAAAGGCCACACAGCTGGTTCTATAGCTCCTTCCTACAGCCCCACACTGTTCTGAAAGAAAGCAGGATCTGTTCAAAGCGGACCTCTAACATTTGAAGTACACACGGTGTATTCAGAATAACTTGTGAAAGGACTCAGAAGTCCTTCTCTTTGGGGGTCTAATCATGGCACCGTCTGCCCCCAACTGGAAGTCTAGGATTGAGTGACAGGCCACACAGAAGGGACAGTTGACTGATAAAGGTAAGGTGATACCTTCTCAATAGAGGTCAGGTGGGCAACTAGCCCAGAGCCAGAGAATTCTGCTCCTTGGATGATAATTTTTTTTTTTTCAGAAATGAAGTTGGATTGCCGTAGCTATAACTGTGGCT
The DNA here is from genome assembly GCA_902168405.1 of Peromyscus aztecus. Taxonomy (NCBI): domain Eukaryota; kingdom Metazoa; phylum Chordata; class Mammalia; order Rodentia; family Cricetidae; genus Peromyscus; species Peromyscus aztecus. The sequence continues at coordinate 1,112 of CABHPQ010143049.1, forward strand.
GTTTACTAAGCACCAACTATGGCAAAGTATCCGTTCTGTACAAATGGGGAGAGGGTTCCCACTGTAGATGCTGAAGACATCTGTGGGGTAGGGCTGGGGTAGACATCTGTCTCTGCCCTCCGGGACCTTTTTCCCTCTGTTCAGAAGCAAAGCACACTTGCGCGGAAAGGCTGCCTGTGGCTGTACACCACGGGAGCCGTGGGAGTTCCCAGACGAGGATTCCCTTCCTTGGAAAGGCTTCTTGGAAGGGAGACTCCAGCCGGCCTAGGCTGGGCCTTGGTGCCTGGAACCGAGGATGTTTTGCTACAACCAAGACTCTTGCCAGAGGCTAGGGAATGTGCCAGAGGTTGCAATGGAGCCAGCAATCCGTTAAAACAGTGAACTAATAGCCATTTGCTGTGGTTCAACCTAATGCATGCCCGTCAGTGTCTGTCCAAGCAGCGTGAACTTGAACCTGCTGTATGGAGAAGCCGCAGCTGGTTTCTGAGCTGGAGAACAAGCTCGTGGACAGGCTTTCAGGACCTAGTTAAAGGCTGTAGTATGCTGGGTGGAGCAACCCTCTAGCCTCTAGCCCCATGAAGGCTAGCCTAACACAGACGAATATGGTGAGTGTGAGGATGAGAAAGACTGAGCATAAGAGTTTGTGTGCGTGTGTAAGAAGCTAGCTGGACTTGGGGGTAGGCGGTGGGGATGGACTAGACAGGCCATTCGCTTTCCCAGAATGGTAGGATAGACGGGAGGCTTCATCTCAGGAAACAAGGCCAAGTTTGTACAATGTGTAAAGGTAACTGTCCTGCTCCAGCCTTAACCCACCACAGGGGCCTTATCCCAAGAGAGGGAAACTCCAACCGAACACAGCCTTTTTCCTTCCTCGTAGGGAGCTGTTCACAAGATGTTCTCCAAGAGAGCCTGGCTGCCTTGTTCTGTTTCCCTGGGGGAAAGGCTGTGGTGGCTGAGTGTACAAGGAAGAATTTAGAGCCTGCTCGCCAGGGCTCCCAGCTCACCCTGTAATACGCTGTACCCCATTCTTCCAGGATCTGCAGTGAGGACATTGAGTGCAGTGGGCTGACCATCCCCAAGGCTGTGCAGTACCTAAGCTCCCAGGATGAGAAGTACCAGGCCATCGGGGCCTATTACATCCAGCACACCTGCTTCCAGGATGAATCTGCCAAGCAACAGGTAAAAGGCCATACACCTTCCTAGCTGCTAGGTCCTGAGTGTGTCAGCCTGGCCCCACATTTGGAGATGAGTGGAAGCATGTGTAGTTGGTTTCCTTTCGTGGCACCCAGCCACCAGGAGGAGAACTCCTGGCAAGAGCAGAGCTGCATCTTAACCTGCCAAGCAATGCCCTCCTGAGTGGACCTTAGACAGGTGTATTTACCCCACTGGCCATGGCTATGTGAACATTTCCTACAGAGATACAAACAAACAGCTATTCACCCGAGACGGTGTACCAATGACAGACCAGAGTACTGATCCCACCAAGACACACCCTGGCATATCAACGACTTTCTGGGGTTTATTTACAAAGCAGGGATGATGACTAACTTACAAGAGCATTCGTGACCCCAAAGCAAGTCTCATCCCAGCACAGATGTAAAGATGGAATGCGGAATGCCCCCCCCCCTTCATCTAATCTTTCACATTCTATATACTCTATCGCCTCCAAGACCTGAGACCACAGAAGCTTATGCAACTTGGGCAGGATTACATATCTCTGGGAGGGAGGTGTGGGAAGGGGTAGCTGAAATCTCAGGCAAAGTTCTAATGATTCTCTCCATCCCCTCCTAATAACAGGCCCAATCTTTCTCTTTTACTCTGCATGTGTGCGTGTATGTGTGTGTGTGCGCGCGCACACATGCGCACGTGCGTGTGTGAGCACATGTGAGTATGTGTATTTATGCAGTGATCAGAAGACAACTATCAGGATTCAGTTCTCTCCCACTGTGCGAGTCCTGGAGATCACCCGGATTTGAACTCAGATCATCAGGATTTGCGGCAAGCTCTTCCACCCACTGAGCCATTGCCCCAGCCCTCAGCAAACACCGTCTTGAGGGTCTCTTAGAAGCAGTTGCAGTTGCTGTGATAAAGATAATAAGAGCCGTTAGACTAGGAGGCTTGTGTTCTACAGCAGCCATGGAAGAGACCCACGGCTCAATGACAGCCATGAGTTTCCCAGAAATCCCCTTCCTCAGATTCCACTCAAGGATATGACTATTCCCCCCCAACACCCCCTGTCCCAACTCCCTCCCTCCCAGCTCTTTCCCTCAGTGAAAAACAAGGTTCGTTTCTGCCTCCCACGCTTGGCTGTTGGCCAGCTGGGAAAACACCTACAGAACACAGTACAGCCATGTGTGCCACAAGTGGCTTCCTAGAAGCCCGGGGTAGTTTTCATCAAAATTTTGACCGTAGAAGAGTTTCTGGCACCTCCGGTGTGTCTGCGTCCCCTTAGGATTCTGAAGTATGGCGGTACATCTTCTCATTTGGTCTTTAGCATGCTTCAGAAGAGGAAAACAAGGCTCCAGACAGAGGAGAGACTTGCTAAGGGCCTCGAGTAGGAGATGAGGGAGCTAGGCTCTGAATTCGGGTCTTTGGCTTTCTTGTCTGGGTCAGTTACTATTAAATCATTGCTGTTTATTTGTTGTGGTTGACTTTTGTGCTTCTGAACTGATTTTTTTTTTTTTTGGCCTGAGAAACAGCTGCTTTGAGTAGAGAATAATTGTCTCAGTCTCCCTCCCTTTGAACAAGCAATAATGTGGTCAACTCTCTTGGCAGGTCTATCAGCTGGGGGGCATCTGCAAGCTGGTGGACCTCCTCCGCAGCCCCAATCAGAATGTCCAGCAGGCTGCTGCTGGGGCCCTGCGCAACCTGGTGTTCAGGAGCACCACCAATAAGCTGGAGACCAGGAGGCAGAATGGGATCCGTGAGGCTGTCAGCCTCCTGCGGAGAAGCGGGAGCACGGAGATCCAGAAACAGTTGACCGGTAGGCTGTTACAGTAGAGAAACCAGGGTGGGGACTGGGCAAGGCGGCAGGGTGTGTCTGGGGCTGATCCTTCTAGGCTAGGCCGAGGCACAGCTGTGTAGGTCTCACTGGGCTACAGTTCGGGAGCTCAGTGGCACTGGCTCCAACTGGAATAGTGGCGTCCAGATGACGGCCTGAGATGGTGCACACTCTGCACACGACATCTTCAAGACTGGGGTGCAAGGGAAGGAGCCTTACGTAGACGGCACTGAAATTTGCAGGTGATGGAAGGGAAGCAAAGTCAGTGGGGGAGGGGCTAGCGGGTCTTAAAGGCTGGCCTTGCCCTGTATTCACAAAGTACAGGAAGTATTCAAGGTGGGGTACAGGACAGAGACGTCACCGTCGCGACCTTGAGTCGGACTGGGAAGACAAGAATGTTCAGAGTAACAGTGGATAAGAATTTCTAGACCAACCTCCATGGTCGATACTTTCCATGTATTGTTTCAGATGGAAAACAGAATGTTAAAAGGTTCCAAGTTCCAAAATATATGGTTAAAACCACTGATCAACCAACTGTATTTTAGGAAGCGTTCGTGTGCATAATTTTTACCTAGACAGGGGACGCTGAGATATTCCCAGACCTCAAAGAACCTGCAGTCCCCAAGGGCACTGAGAATAGGATCACCAGGGAGTCAGACAACGCGTCTGATGGGCCAAGCCCACTTGGAAGGTAGCCATTGGCTAGAGCCCAGGCTAGGGGCCGCACCATCAGTCCCTAGGTTTTCAGAGCCCGCCATGTTGAGCTGACCACGTCTATGTCCAGGGCTACTCTGGAACCTGTCTTCCACTGACGAGCTGAAGGAGGAGCTGGTGGCTGATGCTCTACCTGTTCTGACTGACCGGGTCATCATTCCTTTCTCTGGCTGGTGTGACGGCAACAGCAACATGTCCCGGGAGATGGTGGACCCTGAGGTCTTCTTCAACGCCACAGGCTGCTTGAGGTATGAGAAGAGGGCATGTAAAGTCTTTTTGCCCGGGCCCTTCCACAGTCAGCCTCCATGTCAGCCAACATGCAGCCAGAGTAGAGAACATAATGCTCATCCCGGGCCCTGCTTTTTGTGGGCTGGTTCCAGGACAAAGGGTCAGGTATTGCTGCTGTCTCTGAGTCTGGCTGTGCCATGCAACCACCTCAGAGGATCTAGACGGCATCATTGGGAATCTAAGAGTGGAAAAGCCCTGCATTTGAATATCCAAACTGATTCGACTAAATCCCCTCCTCCGCCCTCAGGGGGGGAAAATGTATTTCTTGTACTATCTTGAAGAGCATTCTTTTATACAAAAGTCTGCTGACTGGCTGCTCATGAGTCACCTCCTGCCGGAGTGCTGAAACCGTTTGCCGTGTTCATTGGCATGGAGATGGTGCTGCCTTGCCCAAAGTTGTTTGAGATCCACTGCAGGGTGTGGCAGAGCCCTGGTGGGATCTGGGTGTGCTGCGGGGTGGGTGCTGGCACGGAGCAGGGAACCACGGAACAAGTTCCCTCGTCGGGGCTCATTTGCTATAATGGAGTTTGTCCCCCCAGAACTCCAAAGAATTGCCAGAATAGGGGTGAAGTTGATATGTGCTGCTGTGTCTCAGCTTGCACATCTCCCAGCCAGCCTCCAGCCACAGCTTCCGGAGGACAAAGAGGCTGGGTAGATGAAAAGCCAGAGTAATTAAGGACTTTATGGGGCCACATGGCTCCTGGGTATGACAATATACACACATCCTATACATGCACCATATGCACCACCTAGGGTGGGAGGACCCACAGTGCTTGGGAATGAACACAACCTTTATAAGAGGTAACTACATCTGAACCCCAGGTTAACCCCCCCACACACACACACCCCGGCTAGTTCTGGTTCAGCACCCCCTCAGCTCTGCTTTCCTCAGGCAAAAAGAGCATGCTAACATGCTGCCCCTTCCGACTCCTGTCCCTCAAGTGGCCACTAGAGGGCAGGAGTGGGGCTGTCAGATGTAGTGGTGCCATTGAGAGTCTTGTGTCGGGGTACTAAATGACAAACTATGAAAACTGAGCTCAGAGGAGACGCCCTGCAGCCAGGGCCAGGCAGGCAGATATGGCTAAATGACTTCTCCTTCTCTCCTTTTTCTTCCTTTTCCTCTCTCCTTTCCTTTTCTCCCTTACTCCTGTGACAACGTCCAAATTCTGCTCCATGCCTCTGCTGGTCCCCACTGCATGTCCCCACTGCACTCCGGCCCTCCTGCCCTGCCCTCCCATCACCCCACCTGCATCCTCCTGCTCCCTGGTTCTCTCCTGCAGGAACCTGAGCTCAGCTGACGCTGGCCGCCAGACTATGCGGAACTACTCAGGGCTCATTGACTCCCTCATGGCCTATGTCCAGAACTGTGTGGCTGCCAGCCGCTGTGATGACAAGGTGAGGGTACGGCCCCTGGTGACACCTCTGTCTCCCACCCTGTTGTCTCTGACCATAGCTGCAAAGCCGAGGGCCACACACTTAAGTCGGGGACGCTCCTGGTCCTGACGTTTCTCTCTCTGAGAACCCATGAGTCAGGGTTACACTTTCTGGATGCTTGTGGAATCTGCCCCAGGGACAGGACAGGAACAGAGGGAGGAAAAGTGGAGGGGACATTTAGAACATGTAAGTGCTCCCTGCTTGAGCTCAGGGACCACCCTGTTATTGTGGTGCTGAGCCCGCAAAAGTGCTCCCAGGACCCCCATGTCCTTTCCAAGATGTAACTCCTTCCAGCAACCCCAGAAAAGCCATTGGCAAGCCCCCCTCCTGCCTTCTCTAGACTTCTGGATGCAGCAGCAGCATGAGCAAATTGAAGGGACAGTTCATGGAGAAAAGATGAACTGGAGGCTAGGACACTTCCACAACAGTCGGACAGTGGCCCAGGACACAGTGAGGTCTAGTCCCCACACCCAGGTCACCAGGAAGGTCAATGGAGGGAAATTTTTATCTCTTGCTTCCTTCACTGGAAGGGATAACAAGGTCTCTAAGACCAGCCTTGTCATTAAGCTGCAGGAAAAGTGCTTTTTTTTTTTTCTTTTTCCTGCTCTGTGTACATCTCCTGTACCCAGACAACCCTAAGCAATAGAAGTCAGACTTACCCTGACCCCAAAAGGGACCAAGCCCTTAGCCTGGAGGCTCACCACAAGCAAATGCAGCTGTGGACCCCCATGCTTCTGTGAAGTCCCGGGTCCCAGGTCTCATTGTTGGTATGCACATAGCATCTTTGATGTTGGGGGCTGAGGGATGACCATGGGAAGAGGGGACAGGAAAGACGGCGGTGACTAGATGCTTTTAAAGCCGGAAGGAACTGGGACTGCGTCTAAAGGAAGTCGCTTTAGAAGGGGAGACGCCTTTAGTCTTCAGGCCCTCACGCGGTCTGTAGCAATGGGAATGGTCACCACTGTTTGCTGTGTGCGCTACGTGCAAGGCCTCATGGTTGGTTTTTCTTCCTGTACAATCATTCCTCAGTAACCACAGACATTGGTCCAGATTCCCGTGCACATTCAAGCCCTCCTATGAAATCAACGGTGTCTGAATATAACCTGTACACACTCCTTTGTACACTTTAAATCATCCATATGTTATTTATGAAACCTAATACAATATAAACACCAAAGGAATAGTTATTAATAATGCCAAGAAAGAAATCTATACTCAGGAATACCTTGTGTTTTTTTTTTTTTAATAATTTCAATTTGGGGTTGGTTCATTCTGTGGGTGTAGAACTGGGGGCCTGGTGCCTACTCTCCCCCACTAGACAAACGAGGTGAGAATAGTCCATTTTACACCTGAGGGAGCTGAGGCCCATCAAGGTAAGTCATCACAGAGGTACAAACAGCCAGGAGGTGACTGACAGAGGCGGGACTCCTGACTAGTTCCCAGGGTGTGCCTGAGAGATCTTTCCCGACTGACAATGGCACAGGCCACTGTGAATACTCCGGGTGGGTGGCAGGCCCAGAAGTCTGTTGGGACTGGACGGAACTCAAGCGTTCTCTGCTTGCCCGCAGTCCGTGGAGAACTGCATGTGTATCCTGCATAACCTCTCCTACCGTCTGGATGCCGAGGTGCCCACCCGCTACCGCCAGCTGGAGTACAATGCCCGCAACACCTACACTGAGAAGTCCTCTACAGGCTGCTTCAGCAACAGGGGTGACAAGATGATGGTGAGCAGCGGTGGCCACTGCAGAGGCGGGGCCCACTCCCCAAGCACCCACCAAGTCCACCTCCCCACAGCCCTCTTCTCTAGGAGCCAAAAAATTGCCCTAGAGGACAAGCCCTAGGCAAAGCCTTGTTCTTGGAAGCACACCACAGTCCTGCTGCCTCCTAGAGTGCACAGAGGACCCTTGGAGGCTGTAGGAGTCCAAACCACCCAAGGGCAACAGCTAGAGGCCCCTTTCTGTGGACCTCCATTCCGCTTATTACATAATGGGGAAATTGTCCTTGTCTTCCCCTAACCTCTGAGGCTGAGGAAACAATAGAACTCTTATCATCTTGGGCAAGGGATCCCACCACCTCCTGAGCCTCCTAAGAAAGATACTGTAGATGACAGTCGGGGTGTAGAAGCCAAGCTCCAGGCCAGCCTGGAGATCCCAAGGTAGCTAAAATTCTCAGCATCTTGCTGTCAAACCTAGCGTGGCCTTACATAATTGGGGGCTCAGGGATGAAGCTACCCTGGAGCACACTTCCTGAGATGCTGCCCAGAGACCATCTAGAGAACAGTGGTCCATTCCCTCATCTGGGGGAGCTCTGGAATGTGCAGAGGAAAGGGGGTTCAGGGAACAGTCTTCTCCCATCCTTCCCCACAGAATCCACAACCTGGGATTGGGGGAGAGGTAGAATGCTTGGGTATGCTACATCACCAGACCCCTCACTGCCCTGCTGTCTGTCTGCAGAACAATAACTATGACTGCCCCCTTCCTGAGGAAGAGACCAACCCCAAGGGCAGCAGCTGGCTGTACCACTCCGATGCCATCCGCACCTACCTGAACCTCATGGGCAAGAGCAAGAAAGATGCCACCCTGGAGGCCTGTGCCGGGGCCCTGCAGAACCTGACAGCCAGCAAGGGGCTGGTGAGGAGGCTCCCTCTCCATTTCTCCAGCCCACCCCCTGCATTTCCCGCCAAGCCTATCCTTTCCCTGCCCGAGTCTCTCAAACACATCTGTCTCTGAGTAAGCCTCGAGCTGCAGATGTGAGCATGTTGGACCCTGGGCATTTCCCACCAAGCCTATCCTTTCCCTGCCCGAGTCTTTCAAACGCATCTGGCTCTGAGTAAGCCTCGAGCAGCAGATGTGAGCATGTTGGACCCTGGGCTGGTCACCAGAGCAGTGATGGGTGCAGACATGCCTCTGCCCTCTGAGAACTCCTGGGTAATGCCCACACTATAATCTCTTATCCTATGGCACTGAACCACTGGGGCTATACATGCAGTCAGGGACAGGGATGAGGAGTTTGTTTAGCAAGAGAAATCCCCATGTGATGAACTGACAGATAAGTAGGCATGGGCAGATTCAGAGAAAGCTATGACTAAATCAGCCTTGGAGTTCAAGGTCACGATGGTGCAGGGAAAGCCGTAGAATAATGGGGGTGACCAGCTATTGTTACCCAGTTACACTCAGGACAAAAGAGACTTGGGGAGCAGTACACATGGGCATCCTGAGGGTCAAGATCACCTCTGGTTCTTAGAGGAAGAGCCTGGAGTTCTCAAGGACACCAAACTGGCCTAGATTAGGTCACACCAGGATGTGGGTTTGCAGCCCAGATAAACTGGCTTACCTGCAAGGGATCCCCATTCTATCTCCATATTGACCCAGACCCCTTCTGAGCCATCTTGGTCTTGGGCAAGGCCACAGTAAATGTGCATTGGATTCTGTAGAGGTTGGGGAGTTTGAAGATAATCAGACTTTTAAAAATTGTCACATGCCTCGAACTCACAGAGATCTGCCTGGTTCTGCCTCCCGAGTGCTGGGATTAAAGGCGTGCGCCACCACCGCCCGGCTTGAAAACACTTATCAAGGCCAACACTTCACAATCTTTTATTGCCAAATGTGCTGGCATTAAGGTTTGGCTTTCAGGAGCTGGAGAGATGGCTCAGTGGTTGAGAATATTTGTTGCCCTTGCAGAGGCTTGGCATTCAGTTTCCAGCACCCACATTGGGTGGTTCATAACCATCTGTCCAGATCCGGGAATCCAACCATCTGTTCTGGAATCCATGGGCAACTACACACATGTGCACATACACACAGACACACAAACATACACACAAACAAACACACAAATAAAAATAAAATAAATCTTAAAACGTAAAAAAAAAAAAAGAAAATTGTCACATGCCCTTGACTCTGTGGTTTCATGGAAACAGACAACTGCCCAAGAGAGGCATCTCAGAGTGAGGGAGATTGGGACACTGCCAGTCTAGACACTAATCCTGGGTCACCATGAGTGAGAGAAATGACGTGTCCCCTGCCTACCCACCAGAGCTTCGGGTTGACCAGGCATGGGGACCGGCCAGGGGCAGGTGAAGCCTGGCTGTTCCATAGTCTAATCACTCAGGTCTGAGCAATTTTGTTTCCTCCCAACTTTAAGGGTGAAACAGAAAAGACTCGGGGTTTCTTTACTTGGGGCTATCTGCCTCTCTACTAACCATGGTGCCTGGAGGCCACGGGTCAGCTCCTCCCTGGGTCTTTTCTCTCAGATGTCCAGTGGTATGAGCCAGTTGATTGGGCTAAAGGAAAAGGGCTTGCCACAGATCGCCCGCCTCCTGCAATCCGGCAATTCAGATGTGGTGCGGTCCGGGGCCTCTCTGCTGAGCAACATGTCCCGCCACCCTGTGCTGCACAGAATGATGGGTAAGATGCCTGTCTTCCACCTAGGACACGCAGGCCTGAATTTTCTAGAGCCTTCTAGGAGGTCATCCTCAATGTATTCCATAGTGTGAGTATTCTGAGGAGAATTTGGTTCAAGTGAGGGAGTAAGAGGGAATTGTCACTTGATGGGTGAATCTACCGAAATCCATGGGTCCTGTGGGTCCTTGAGGGGCCACCTTGCTTGCTATCTGGCAGAGAACTATGAGTACTGAGGCCCTTGAGGGAACCCCTCTGCCAATCCAAGGCCATCCTGACCCCATTCCTCAACTCCTTTTTTTATCTCTAGGAAACCAGGTGTTCCCAGAGGTAACCAGACTCCTCACCAGCCACACCGGCAACACCAGCAACTCTGAAGATATCTTGTCCTCAGCCTGCTACACCGTGAGGAACCTGATGACCTCTCAGCCTCAGATGGCCAAGCAGTACTTCTCCAACAGCATGCTCAACAATGTCTTCAACCTGTGCCGCAACAGGTGGGCGGAGGAGGGACCCACCTCCCCTCTCCCACACAGTAGTTCCCAGGGAGCAGAGAATGTGCCCGGGGCAGGGACAGGCTGAGGAAGACATTCTAGAAGCTGATGCCAAAGGGCTGTTGCTTCAGACTCCAGGCCCTAGGAACGCATGGAGGGGACAGAGCAGTACACTACTTAGCTGGGGGATATGTGCAGCACTAGGCTGTCCGAGGTTCAGTAGGAAGCATTGAAGAGTGAGATCTGATTGTATGAGAACTTTTTCCTGCTTCCTGGGACTCTCTCTTCACCCAGGGCTAGGGAACTAACCTCTAGGGTGCCTCCAGATGGGCCAGGGTGTGAGATGTGCCCATTGTATAATGGCTCAGGCTCACTGCCCCCATTAGGGTTCCTCTTTCATGCACTCAGGGCCTCCCCACATCTCTGGACCCTAAAGGCGGGGGGGGGGGGGGGGGGGGGGGGGGGGGTTGGCCAGGGAAGGGGTGTTCCCGTGTCGTAGGGACTTTGATCTCACAACCCACTTCCCACCTGTATAGCGCCTCACCCAAGGCTGCAGAGGCTGCCCGGCTACTCCTGTCTGACATGTGGGCCAGCAGGGAGCTGCAAGGCATCCTCAGGCAGGTAAGTGCCTACACCAGCGGTCCTCCTGACTAGACTCTTCCCACACTTGCCCTGTACTAAAGTCCCAGCAGATTGGGAAGGGAGGGACAGGTTTGTGCACTCCAAAAAGCACGGAGAGACTGGCTCCAGAGGAGAGTCAGGAGCAGATGTGAGCAGCAGTGAGTGTGAGCAGGACTCTGACTAGAAGATCTACCACAGGTGCCATGCAGGAACTGTGAGAAATGCCCAGTGTAAGAGCACTTAGAGCAGTGGTTCTCAACGTGTGAGTGGTGACCCCTTTGGGGGTTCAAAGGACCCTTTCACAGGGGTCACCTAAGACCATCCTGCACAGCAGATATTTACATTATGATTCGTAACAGTTGCAAATTATAGTTATGAAGTAGCAACAAAAATAATGTTATGATTGGGGGTCACCACAACATGAGGGAATGTATTAAAGGGTCACAGCATTAGGAAGATTTAGAACCACTGGCTTCAATCAAGGTGGCAAGAAGGGTGGACAAAGGGCACACCAGCCATTTGGGAACGTAGTATGTCCTAGAAAGGTCCAGGGCTCAGTAACAGAACCCCTTCAGTTTCAACTCAAGAGTTTGCCCTTGTGCCTTTGGCACTGGAGAGCCACTAGGCCTGTCCTCACTGTCTGAGACCTAGAAAAGCCCAGTGTGGTGGCACATATCTGTAATCCTTGCTCTCGGGAGGCAAAGGTAGGAGATTCAAGAATTCAAAGCCATCCTTGGTGTCTTAGGGTTCCTACTGCTGCGATGAAATACCATGACCAAAAAGCAGGTTGGAGGGGAATCAGTCTCACACAGGGCAGGGACCTGGAGGCAGGAGCTGATGCAGAGGCCATGGAAGGGTGCTGCTTACTGGCTTGTTTCCCATGCTTGCTCAGCCTGCTTTCTTATAAAATCCAGAACCACCAGCCCAGGGATGGCCACACCCATAGTGGACTGGGCCCTCCCTCATTGATTACTAATTTAAAAAATGCCTTACAGCGGGATCTTATGGAGGCATTTTCTCAATTGAGGTTCCTTCCTTTCAGATAACTCCAACTGTTTCAAGTTGACAAACAACTAGCCAGGACACTTGGCTATGTAAAGAGGGCTACGTGAAACCCATTCTCAAAAATAAAGAACTCTAATTCTTTGCTCGATTTCTGCAAACACAAATAGGAAACTCAAACATGCAAGAAGAATTCCAAATGCATTTCACTAACGGCCCCGATGTTCACGGCATTAGGTTTTTTTAATGAGGTCCCTTGTGGCCCAGGCATACATACGCAGTGGTCAGAGCACACTGGTGTGTCCAGAGTCTAGATGAACCCACGGATGTTAGAGAAGTGGCTCCTGCATCAAGCCCCACCCTGCTTCTCCCATGATGCGTCATGTGTTTGTTTCTCCTCTTGCAGCAAGGTTTCGACAGGAACATGCTGGGAACCATAGCTGGGGCCAACAGCCTCAGAAACTTCACCTCCCGGTTCTAAGAAGAGACTGTCCAAGCAAGTTCAGCTTGCAGGTGAGAACTGGCCTGCCCCATGGCAAGGGACGCCTCCAGGCCCACCGTCGCAGCCGCTCAGAGAGGCTAGGCCTGTGCGCTCTAGGGAGATGCATCATTTGGCTTGGCAAGCAGTTGGGCTCTGACTAGCAGGGCAGGAAGGACAGCCATGTAGACTCCTAGCTGAGGACATGGCTGTCCCATCACAGGAAATTAAGGATATGTGATGTTTTATTAACACTGGAAGGGCCAGAGCTCTGTGTAGGACTACTAAGTATAACTGTGTAGGTTGCCCACTGCACACCCCAGATGGTGCCACTCACGAGTGGGTTATATAATATGGGGGGGGGGGGTCACACAATGTCATTCTGGGTTTCATCAGCTATACTTACTTTCCATCCTTATTTTTTTATTCTTCTATTATTATTTTTTATGTGCATGAGCATCTTGCCTACATGTATGTCTGTGTACTTAATGTGTGCCAGGTTTCCAAGGAAGCCAGAATGGCCATCGGATCCTCTGGAACTGGAGTTACAGACCGTTGTGAGCCACCACATGGGTGCTGGGAATCAAACACTAGTCCTCTGGAAGAGCAGCCAATGCTCTTAACCACTGAGCCATCCCTCCAGCCCCTCCATCCTTCTAAAACCCATTTTCATCCTGCACACACTGAGTGTGGACAAGCTTTGTTTCCAGTAGATGATTCTAGAGACCAGAAGCCCAAATCTAACACTCTGTCAAAGCTTTGTAAGCTGAACATTCTCTGGAATCAACTGGAGTGCTTGCTACTCACGCTCTGGCCTTCCATCTTGTCAATTCTGACTTGATAGCCCTTAAGTGGGATGCAAAAAATGTATTTTTAAATGGGTATCCAAAGGGTTTCTCATGCAGAGAAGTTAAGGACCACAGATAAACATTGAAGCAGACACCTTTGGGAGGGTGTAAATGAGAAGCAATGTACAGCATGGGCCAGACTTTCTGGCGTAGCAAGGTCTCACTACGTCTAACTCTCTGCGTGTTGTGGTTGTTGGGGATTTAACCGAGGACCTCACACATTCTAGGCAAACATTCTACTACTAGCTTCTAACCTCAATCCTCTTTTGCTTATGTTTTATCTTGAGATAGGGTCTGCCTAAGTCTCCCAGGTGAGCCTTGGACTTGCTCTGTAGCCTAGGTTGGCCTTAAACATGTGATCCTGCTGCCTTAGCCAATTAACTGATATTGCAGGCACACACTACCATGCCCGCCTTTCAATATACCCTAACTTGACAGTTTCTCTTTCTAGAAAGACATGACCCAGCTCAGAAGACTCAGGCCTTGAGGATGGGTTACCTGCTTCATCCTGTGCAGTATTTGGAGACGTTCAGACGCAACCAAGAGCAACCTGAAAACTGTGGATGATGGAAATAATTTTTGATTCTTTTTTTTTTCCTTAGGGGATCTGGGAGGCAAGAGGGTTTGGGAGGTTGGGTGGGGGAACTTTCTTGAGTTAAAGGGGCTTACATCTGATGTCAATACTTTCTTCTCTGAGAAACAGTATATATATAATGTGTATAATGTAAGTATGTGTGTGCGTGCGTGCATGCGTGCGTGCGTGTGTGCGTGCATGTGTGTGTGTGTGTGTGTGTGTGTGTATGTGAATGCCTAACAACATAGCCAACAACTGCAACAGACTAGGTACGCTGATTCTTGGCAGCTCACAGACAGCACAGAGGACCCTCCATGTCCCCCTTAAAGACAAGAGCCACATGTATTTGGGGCTAACTGGAAGTATCGTGTGTCCAGACAGGGGCCCTTGCCGGTCAAGCCACAGAGTTCAGCAGCCTTTCTCTGCCACTTCCCGATGGCATGAGAAGGGGCAGTAGCCAGGGCTGAGGCTAATGTTCCCTCTTAAGAGGCAGATGGGAGCTCCAGAAGACGCAGGATGGTGTCACTTGCTTAGCTGGGGAACAGGAGCCGAGAGAGAGGCTCATCATTCTTTGGGGTTCTGCAGCCCTATGAAGCCTTTAGCCAGCAGAGCCCCAGATTTCAGAGAGCCTGCAAGCAGCTCTTTCAGGAGAAAGAAAGCAAGAATAGTGCCTGAAGTCAAAGAGCTATGGGAACAGGTAGTTGTTCCCATCTTCCGGGGGGATTAGGGCGGGAACAGTTGGGGGCCAGGCAACTGCCTGCTCAGGCTTCTCGCAGAACAAGGGAGGAGAACTGGAAATTATCTGCAATGTGCCTCAGACCCAGCCTGCTTAGTGTCGGGTGAGAGAGTGCTTGGGGGTCCCAGAGGCTGAAGGCAGGGAATTTGGATGGATGGACCAAGAAAAGGAAGTGTCCTGTTTGTCATCAGCCAGCCCACATCCTAGCCCTCAGCCATTCCTCTTTCTCCCCGAACCCTAATTGTCCTGTCTGTATTCTGTCCCTGTGAAACAAAGAGGCCTGTCAGGGTGGAGGCAGCCAACCCCCCAAACTTTGCACTGCAGACAGTAGTAGCCAAAGAGTATCTGAGAGAACCCCAAGAGTGGGCCTGTCTGTGTCAAAGTCCCTAGGACAGAAAGTGGGATGGGGCAGAGCTGAGCCTCCCCAGGGCCTCTCATGTCTAGGCTAGCACCTCTCAACTAGTGTGGTTAGCACTGGGTAGACAAGAGTGATCAGGGCCACACCTCTCTCAAGGAGGATGTAGGGTGCTTCCTGGCCCACCCCTCTTCTTACCCCAGTAGTAAGACTGTAAAAAAATCTCTTGTGGCTCAGGATAGCTTAGTAAAAGATCTGTCCACTGAGGATGGAGGTCAGATAGATGAGGACATTGTCCCTGAGAGGAGTCCTAAACTATCTAACCCAGTGTGCTCTGGCACTCTGAGTCTGCAACACCCTTCCCAGTTTGGCTCATGTTAGAATCTGCCTCCTGCCTTCTCCAATATCATTGTGGGATGCTACCCCATTACACTGTCCTTGAATAGGTTTTTTGGGGATCTCCCTTGCCAGTCATTGGGATCCAAAACAATCAATTTCTTAAAACATGCCATTGGCACACTACTCCGTGCCGGGCAGTGTTCTAAGGAGGCACTTAAGGTACATCAGTAAATGAAGCCTCCCACACCCCAGTCCCATAGAGTGTGTGTCCTCCCAGGGAGAAAGGATACCCAAGTCCTGGGCTTTAGGAACCGTCCCCTTCTTAAGTAAGTTGGAGAGAAACATGTAGAACATCCAAGTCAGCCAGTGGAACTGTTATAGACCCTGAGCAACACCCTCCCTTCAGTACGGTGCTCACTTCCTGTAGCCCAGGGGCTTACTTTTCCTTTCCCTAGGAGGAAGGTTAGGTAGGCCCACCTTCTGCTTTGGGGATGAAATGGGTGCCCAGACACCCAGGAGCCAGGCCTGATGATGGTAACTTCCTCCACGATTTCAAGCTGGCCAGGTGGGCTGGGCCCAACTCACGCCTGTCACTCAGGAAGGGTAAAATTAACGGGGCTTATGGATACATTCCTAGAAGCAGGGAATAAGAGGCTGGCTGGACTTTATGTATCCCACACCTACCTTAGTGTTTTAATTCGAATTTGCTTCCTATTTCCATGCCTAAAACAAGTTACAGTTGGGGACCAATAAGAAAGGCCTTCCCTGACTTTTAGATTTCCTGTGAGAGATCCAACTATTGGCCACCAGCAGCCACCCAGTGGGGGATGGACCAGCCACCCAGATCCCACACCTTTTCTAAGGACCCAAGAGGCCAAGGATGGCCTGTGCATGTCCACTCAGCTCCCAGCTGGAGCTCTGGGCTTGTGGTGTCTGGGACTCTCCCTCCAGCCCTTACTCTCCTGGCTCTGTCTTGTATGAGAACCTCGTGCCGGCCAGGCCCTGTTTCCTTGTATGATACATCATGTATTTGCTTTGTTGAAATATAGGAAATCAATAAATTGATAGTGTTTCTTTGAACATCTTTCAAGCATTGTATTATTTGGGTTACTATTAAGGGGTGAAGGGCCTTCTCTCCAGTGTCTCCTCTTACTGACTATGCATCAGGCAAGGATTGAAAATGTCACCCAAGGGCATGCATAGATACCTGCTCCACTGCAGTTCATGTGAACACCGGGATGCTGGGGCTGCAGTCCTCATCTACAGATAGGCGGGGCTTAGGAGAGAACAAACCTGACTGATGTCACCCAGGTTACAAGTGGGAAAGTCATTCTGAGCACAACCCCATCCATCCAGGCAGAATTCTGTAGGGAAGAAAATTTCAAGGAGGAAGACTCAGGGAATCATGTTTTCAGAATGCCTATGCTGCATGGGTTCCATGTTAGCCGCTGGAGAGCTGTGAACACAGGGATATGGAAGTCCCCTAGCATGGTGTGGGCTGAGGGCTATCGTCATCCCTGAGAACTAGGGATGTCTGGGTTGAGAAGGGGAGATGCTAATCCATGGAGGGGAGCTTTTCCCATCCTGGAAGGATGATGACTAACAAGGCTTAGAGCATCCTGGGATATCATGGTGTTTGGTAATGGCATCACTCAGGAGATAACTGTGGCTCTCCGTGACCCACACCATTAGATGTACTAGGCTGGAGTTTCTGGAAATGCTTTGGGACCTACAGACTTATACTGGCTGCAAAAAGTAGGTCAGATTACAAAATCAGTAAGTGCCATCTTTATGCATGCTTTAAAATTCAACTTGGATGCTGGGCAGCAAGTGATGCATGCCTTTAATCCCAGCACTTGGGAGGCAGAGCCAGGTGGATCTCTGTGAGTTCAAGGCCAGCCTGGTCTACAGAGCGAGAGCCAGGACAGGAACCAAAACTACATGGAGAAACCCTGTCTCAAGAAACAAAAAAACAAAAACAAAAACAAAAAAAAAAACAAGCAAACAAAAAATACAACTTGGAGATCGAAATCACGCAATTTAAAATGTACACAGCTCTGACCCTCCTCAAACTGAACCACACCCAGATCAAGAAATGGTACAGGACCAGCCCTCAAGCCTTCCTCATGGCTCTCCTCTTTCCCACCCTCAAGGAGAGCATGGCACTACCCTGACTTCTAACACCTTATTTTAATTTTGTCCTTTGGAACTTCATATAAAGGGTGCCAATGCTAAAGCCTGGTTTTCGTTCTAGCTTTAGCTCAGTAACGTGTGGGTAGGATTTAGCCGTTCCTGATGCATGCCTGGTTGCTGCTGTCCTGCTGCAACTGTGCCACGAGGCACAATGCCACATGGCATTGCCGTCATTCTGACATCTTCATGTGCGGCATGCTCGGAAGCAAATTATAGATTCATTGTCTCACTTTCCCAGAACTACTTACTACACATGATTATCGGGAAATCGTAACAATGTAGAAATTCAGTGTTATGCTTGAGGTGGGTACAGACGTGCCAAAGGACTACACCTGTGAAGTTCCAATTCAGCTGTCCTTGACCAAAAAGGTGGAGGGCCTTTCGGGGGACAGGCTGATGAGTGTGGGAGGGTCTTAGCTCCAGGATTGGGTGGACAAGAACAAAGGGACACCAAGGACACAGGACATCTGAAAGGTGAGAAGGAAAAGGCTTCAAAGACCTGGAAGCCGAGTGTCTCAGAGCCCATGTCCACACATGTCCACATGCCTGACCTCGAAGCCACTTCCTCTGGTTCCTTTTGCAGCTTATCTGGTGGGGGCTGGACTCCCCAGGAATCAGGGAACTAAAGCATCCATCTTTAAAAACAGTGCATTCTGCTGCCAGCACAGCTGGAGAAGGGTGAACAGATGTTGGGCAAGAGTCTTCTTCTTCTTTGAAGAGCCACACAATGACCCTTTCACTTTCAGAGCCCCGAGGCACTGTTTTCTGTCTGGATCTGCACTTCTCTTTAGTAACCCAGGCAGAGCACGGGGTATCAAACGCCAATCAATAGTTTCCAATCAATAGGAAACTGAGAGCCGGTAACCAGCTCCGAGTCACACAGGGAGTTTACGGAAGTACCAAGCCTGGGTCAGACCCAGGACTCCTGGGTCCTGAGTATCAGAACATGCGGAGGAGGCAGCCAGACTGCACACTATCAAATCTCCAGTGAATCAGGGTTCACAGAGCCTTGAGACAGCGTAGGCTTGCACATCCTATGAGGGGTGGTTGCTGTGCAGACATGCAGGAGAATAAGAGTTCTGATTCACAGACTGTCTATCGGATGCCAGGAACTGCTGCAAGCATCATCCAGTCTAGAGCTGGCAGGTTTGGTTGGTTAGAACATGGAGCTAATGAGCCAAGGGCTTCAAGGCAAGAAATGTCTCCATGACCCCAGCACGTATTCCCCACCCTGGCTAGTCATCCTGCGGACACCTGCTGGGTCAGCCTGTGTGTGTGTCCCTGAGAGATGGGCTGGCTACCTTGAGGATGCCTGTGAAAGCCGAGGAGCCTGCGACAGGGGGTCAGCAGAGAAGCCCACACTTTATGCCTCTAGCACGTTAGTGTCTCCTTTAGTCAACCATTAAGAAATTTCACACTTGTGGGGTATGTACTTTAGATGGTAGTGGGTTTGCCTAGCATGCACAAACCCCTGGGTTCACTCCATACCCCTGCAAAAAACTGGGTGTGGTGGCATGTACCCACAATCCCAGCACTGGAGAAATTGAGGCAGGAGGATTGTGCATTCAAGACCAGCCTGGTCTACAAAGTAAGACTCTGTCTCCAAGCAAGCAAGCAAACAAACAAACAAAACAAAATAAAAGCTTCAATACTGATGAATTAGTAAATAATTTTTAAGATTTGTTTCTGCTGGGCATAGTAGTAATTATCTGTATTCCCAACATTCCCCACTGCTTAGGTCATCCTTGACTACAGAATGAGTTAGAGGCTAGCCTCAGCTACAGTGAGCCCATGTATGTAGCTCTGGCTCCTCTGAGACTTAGACTCCTGCACTCTAGGACCCATGTTTTCCTGGAGGACAGTTAAACTGTAGACGACAATAGAGACTTGACCGCTTGATCTGTGACCGTCAGCAGAGTGAACACGGACACGGACAGACAGACACTACAAAGCTGGCCCGACCATGCCCACATCGCTCATTTACAGTTCAGAGAGGCAGAGAGACTGAGCAACTGGAACCATGGAACTCCTAGGAACCATGTGACTATGTGTGTATGTAGGGTCTTGTAGTGTTGTTTAAGAAGAGGGGGAGAAAGAGAGAAAGAGAGAGGGGGAGAGGAAGAGAGAGGGGAGAGAAAGGATTTCTTCATACTGGCTGTTTCTCTTGACTTGTGTCCTGGGAACGTGACGGTCACCTGCCAGGCGAGCCCTGAAGACTCTTCTGTCTGTGACCTGGATATGGATCAGTTCCAAAGGAAAGACCTGGAAGCGGATGGCGAGCCTAGCCTACCACCTCCCCGACTGGCACCTGTGATAACAGCCCCACCCACCACATCCTGCCAAGGGTCCAGCTATCTGCTTTGTTGGGACTGGCTCAGTCCCAGGAACACTCAGAGCCAAGCAGAGCGAACCAGGCAGGACCAGTTCTGAGTGTGTGTACACGGTGTGCGTAGTAAGGGAGGCAGGCTAACTGGGAAGGGATTTTTCTCAATTTCAAAAGGGGCTGTGGAGAATTGTTTTCGATTTTTGCCTAGGAAAGGTTTCTGGAGGACCTTTTCCCCAGATGTTTCTTGAATTAAAGAAGGAAAGGTGAAAAGAAGCAAAGGATTGGGACACAGGTGCTCATCCTTGTCTCAAACCCAGGTAGCAGAGCTCAGGCTTGGTATGGATTACCATGGCAAACAGGACTCTTTTGTAACCCTAACATGCTTGCTGTGGGATGTTCTGTATGTTAAATGTGTGCTCTGATTGGTTAATAAATAAAAGACTGATTGGCCAGTAGCCAGGCAGGAAGTATAGGCGGGACAAGGAGAGAAGAGAATTCTGGGAAGTGGAAGGCTGAGGCAGAGAGACGCTGCCAGCCACCGCCATGATAAGTGAGATGTAAGGTACAGGTAAGCCACGAGCCACGTGGCAACTTATAGACTAATAGAAATGGGTTAATTTAAGATATAAGAACTAGATAACAAGAAGCCTGCCACAGCCATACAGTTTGTAAGCAATATAAGTCTCTGTGTGTTTACTCGGTGGGGTCTGAGCAGCTGTGGGATTGGCAGGTGAGAGAGATTTGTCCTGACCGTGGGCCAGGCAGGACTGGAGAAAACTCTAGCTACACATGCTGGGTCCAAGAATACAGGAAACAAACTGGTCCCAAGTGCCCCAAGTTCTAAAGAGGTTTTAGGACATTTGGGCCAGACCTTTCTTTTTTTTTTT
>CABHPQ010143050.1:0-23532 GCA_902168405.1 Peromyscus aztecus
TTTTTTTTTTTCTGCCAAGCAAGGATGGTCCGGGATTTTCTAGGGGCAGAGATATCTCCAGCTTGCAGATGAAAGAGCAAAGAGCTTGTATAATTTGCTCAGTGTTTTGAGCCTGTCACGGCCTCCCTCCTGAGACTTCAAACCAGAAAGTGATGAAAGAAAGGGTCAGCTTTAGAACAGGCACACACACACTCACACACACACACACACACACACACACACACACACACACACACACCAGCTATCCTCCCTGACTACTGTCTGAAAAAGAAAACTCTGCAGGCCTTTTTTCAAGCTTTTGAAGGGGAGCATATAAGCAGTGCTGGGTCATAAGGCAGAACCTCTATTTGTAACAAGTAGATGCTCACCTTGACACTCATAGGCAGGGGGGAGCTGAGGACACAGGGTCACCATCAGGGACTGTGACTTTGTTTCCTGGACTCAGCTTCAGCTTCAGGGTTACTCAGTCTCTACAGAGAAATGGACTTGGGTCCCCAGATCGTCTACTGGATCTGAAATCTGAACTGGAAGTTTCAAATCTGTGCAAGTTCAGTCTGGCTCATTTGAAGAGAAAAAATTCCCATGCCATAGATTTTTTTCATCTGATAGGAGCGATGTTTGAGCCATCTGAGATGTCTGCAAAGCCTTGCACACTCTGGCTGGGTGTGAGGTATCCTTTGTGTTTTGGATTCCACTGCACTAGTGCATTAGCCATGTCTCTTAAGGTAGACGGGCAGGAGCTTTGTAACCTGGAGACTGAAAAGTGTGAATCACCCAAGGTCACCTGGCTATCAGTGGAGGAGCTAGCATCAAATCCAGGCCCTCGGATTTGTAGATATTTTATTGCCTGGACTCACAAAGGAATTAAGGCACCTTTACCAACCATATCCAAGGCATCAGTCCTAAGGCTGGCTTCCAGTGTGGATTCACCTCCTGATTCATCAGAGGTGGCACCTCTGTACCTCGGCTTCTCCATCTTCAGTTGCTCCTCTGAGCTTGCAGAGTGTGGAGGGAGTGTTTGGCTAAGGATAATGAGAAGATGTCCCATGAGCATGCCCTCTGCCTTCTGTTAATGCTTGCCTGAAGCCATAAGAGAGACTGATCCCTGTTAAGTGAGGACGTCCTCTCCGCACTGATGCCAGCCATGACAAAGGGTGGAAGTTTCAGCAGCAGGGTTAGGAGTTCAAGGTCATCTTTGTCGGGTTCTTATTGAGTTCAAAGCCAGATTGGCACCATTTAAGACACCATTTCAGAAAACCAAAAACTACATACACACACACACACACACACACACACACACACACAAACCCCACAGGGACAAACAGGAAATCAAACTGCTGAGTTTGCAACTCCACTGATCAGCATTTGACTCTGTTTTCAGGTACGATTCGAGGGTTTGACCGGAAACGTGCAATTTAATGAGAAAGGGCGCCGGACCAACTATACCCTCCACGTGATCGAAATGAAGCATGATGGGATCCGCAAGGTAAGGGCCACCTCGGCTGACTGGACTGAGTGGAGTCTCAGGCCAGTAGTGAGGGTCCTGGACACCTGCCTTGTCTACACCTCTGAACAGGCTTAGGCCATGTGTATTCTAGACTCCTCTGGTCTCTATTCTGCCATTTGTCGCTTGGGATTTGGAGAGAGTCGGGTCCCTTCTCTGAGAATTGATTCCCTCTCTGTAAACTAGAGGTGCAACTCCCAGATTTTTTTTCTGGCAGTGTATGAGAGCCATGAAACAAACAAACAAACACTCTGAAAATAGGGAGAGCCTGGCATACTCACCTTTACCTGTCACCCCAATGTTTGAGTGCCTGAGACTTGAGGATTATTGCAGGTCTGAGACTAGCCAAGGACACAGAACGAGATTTGGCCTCATTTTTTTTTAAGAACTTGAAGACATAAAGTAATAGATGTATATAGAGTAGCAGTGATGTTACTGGGGATTCCGATGAATTCTAGAATGTTTAATGGCGAGGTTAACCCTCTTCTGGTTGTCCACACCTATTCACAGCTATGCTCTCTTCTCCACAGAAGTCGAAATGAAAAACACATTTGCGCCTGTTCTTATATAACATTGATATTCATATCAGACCTTTTAAGATGAAATGCAGATCCTTTGGTCTTACTTAAACCCTAAGACCCAGTGTGATTTGGTCACTGTCAATTTCTCCACCTTTGACCTTTGACACTTCCTTCACGCCACTCCAGGCAATCTGGTTTCTTTCAGTTCTTTGAATCCACGTGCTCCTTTCTGCCCTGGGATCTTCACAGACCTAGGGAGGATGGGCTCTTCACCCTGCCTCTGTCTTTCGCTTGGTCGATAACTCCTCAGCCTTCAGCACGTAGAGCAAAGGGTATTCCTTGGAGACAAATATCCTGGCTGCTTTCTTCTGTTGCTTGGCAGCCTCTGTCTCCCCTGCCCTCAGCCTTCATCACAGCTACTTCCTTGTGTTGAGAATTTGGAAGCTGGTGGAGGGCTGTGGGTTTTCAGGAACCTGGAACCAAAGTGCAACTTCTCCACTTATTCATCTGGGACCTGGGCAGATCTCTGAGCCTAGGTAGACAGAGCTCACCAAGATAATGCTGACCTCCTGGGCTCTTTGGGATGACTCAAGGCTCTCTGCTGTTTGGAAGTTCTAAATGCTAGCCCTGGTACCTGGACAGCTGACACAGTATCTCAGACACAACACCCTCTGTGTCTCCAAGGTTGGGTTACATATCCTCACCCTGGCCACATAGGTCACTGAAATTTAATTTTCAATGAATTAAAATCTAAAAATTACCAGGTGCTGCACAGCCACATGTGGCTCCTGGGTATCACATCGGACAGTGTAGACACAGAACATTGCTGCCATTACAGAAGATTCTAGATAGCTCTGAGGACACAGCGTTCTTGGCTCCCTGAAGCCCAGACACCCTACTCCACTGAAGAACCCACCTCTACTCTCTAGCCTGGCTCAGCTCGTCAGGGCTGTGGGATCTTAATACAGTTGCCATAATAGATTGTTACAAACCATGACTTCAAGCCACACAAGTATTTCACCTTGTGGTGGCATACATAGATGGGTTAAATAGTCAAAGTGCTGGCGGGACCATGTTCCTTTCTAGAGGCTTCTTTTCATTTGCCGCCTTTATTCTAGAGGTTTCCCACTTTCCAATGCCTGGAGTACCGTCTCTAACCACAGGCTCAGAAACACCGCATCTCTCTGACTTTGTTCCACCAGCACAGCTGGGGAAGGCTCTACTTTAAAGAGCTTGTTAGCTAGGTGGGCCCCACCCAGATGACCCAAGCTCCTCTCTCTATCTCAACTGTGTGCCCCTTTTACTAGAACACGGTCAAACTCGGTGTCTACAATAGGGACATCTTTCAGGGGAGATGGTGTTAGCCTGCTCACCACAAGAGTCTGGTTTTGTCAGCTTGATTCTTCCAATTCCTGCTTCTAGAGAAGATACTTTCTTCTCCTAAAGTACTTAATTATCCTAACTCTCAACTTCCACATCTCTGAAATGGGAACATATCATGCCTAGATTATCTCAGTGGTGTGTTCAGTAGCTGTGGAACACGTCAGATGCACACACTGGCATCTGGATGGTCTGAGATGGCTTCCTCACCTCTTTCAGGGCATGCGTATATCTAGTGTAGCTAGTACTGGCCAAAATGAGACATATCCCTTTGTCCATGGGTAAACGGAGACAGAAAAGTCCATTAGGCTTCACAAGCTCCCAGGGAGCCACAGCTCAAGAGACACCTTACTCAGGGCCCCTGACTCCCTAGCCCCTGTTTATCTGCAGCTGCTATCAAGGCTGAAAGGATCCAATCGACACCATCAGGACAGTGCTGGGGTCCAAGGGTACACCAGGAGAATCCTGCTGCCCCTGGAAGGGACAACAGACCCATGACCTCATTCCCTAACCATAGTGCTTTCAGAAAAGCTATGGCCCTTGCCTTACAGTGGAACGCAGATGCTGTCGGTGGTTTGTAAAGGGCTGGAACAGTAAAGAAAACCGGCAACCATGAACCTGGGCTGACCTCAGAATCACTATAGTGACTATTGTTACCACTTGCCAGTGGCACAAGTTTAATACCTGTACAATGCCTAAAAGCTATGTGTTTGTACTATTAAAATATGGAGATTGTGCCTCGTCTGGTGGCACAGCCCTTGATCCCAACACTAGGGAATGTGAGGCAGGGGGAACAGAAGAAGTTCAAGATCAGTCCGGGCTACAAACAAGAGACTAGGGAGGCTGCTGGTGGGAATCATCCTCTCACCCAGGTAGTGGGAGCCGTTTACATGAAGCCAGATTCCTATCCACCATTAACAGTGCATTGAGGAAAGGGGGTAGTGTAAGGAGTAGATATGAGAATCAGACATCATCTACTTGTGTGTCATCCATCTGATAGTTACTAAACCTAGCTAGGTCTGGATAAGTGAGAGGGATTTGGCTGAATAACCTCTAGTTCATCTCGGTTCTGGCATTTTAGATGACCCTTGAAAAATTCAACATGGTAGTGTTTTTACCAGCCTCTCTCTCCAGTCACACCGTCCATCTCCAGACCAGACTACGGTTCATTGTGGAAGTGAAGTTAGAGGCCTTCCTCATACATAAACTGCTTTTGGTGTGACCTTGTCAATGATTACAGGACCTTTGCTGTGACTCTAAGCCTTCCCCTGACTCTGCCCAGAGAAGACTCTGTCTTCTCTAGACCTTGGCTTCATTAAGAACTTCCCAGAACAAGCAGCTCCCTGTATGGATGAGCAGTCCTTACCGCAAGCACTGCCTGGAGGCCTAGTTAAGAAATACAGATTCCGCCGGGCGTTGGTGGCGCACGCCTTTAATCCCAGCACTCCGGAGGCAGAGCCAGGCGGATCTCTGTGAGTTCGAGGCCAGCCTGGACTACCAAGTGAGCTCCAGGAAAGGCACAAAGCTACACAGAGAAACCCTGTCTCGAAAAACCAAAAAAAAAGAAATACAGATTCCTGCAGCAAAGAGACAGACTCAGTGCTAGAGATGAGTTCAAAGCTTCCTCCCCCGCCTCCTGGGCTTCCATGAGGAAGAACTGGGGCTTTACAAACAGGCAGACCAGCAGTTAAATATCTGCTTTACTCTGCACTGGTCATGTGACCTTGAACAAGTCACTCAGCCTTCCTGAACCTCAGTTACATCAACTCTGGTGAAGGGGAGAGGGTCTGTCTATAATCCCAAGGACTTGGAAGGCTGAACCAAGAAGATCACTGTCAGTTCAAGTTAGCCTGGGCTATTCAATGAGAAGAAGAGAGGGAGCCGGGTGGTGGTGGTGGTGGTGGTGGTGGTGGTGGTGGTGGTGGTGGTGCACACCTTTAATTCCAGCACTCCAGAGGTAGAGGCCGGTGGATTTCTGTGAGTTCGAGACCAGCCTGGTCTACAGAGTAAGTTGTAGGACAGCCAGGGCTACACAGAGAAACCCTGTCTTGGAAAACGAGAGAGAGAGAGAGAGAGAGAGAGAGAGAGAGAGAGAGAGAGAGAGAGGGAATGAGTGGGGAGCAGTGGAGGAACGAAAGAAGTTGACCTCAAAGGATTGGATGAGATTATGTCTACACTTCCACAGTACAAGTTTGAAGAAAGCAGCCTCTACGTGCAGGACCATTCCGCCCACCTCCATGGGCTCATGTTTTAAATTCCCCTCTGTCTGCCACAGAGACCTCACACCGGTTCTGTATGCACTGCACAGGAGCACACACAACCACTCATGCAGCCTTCAAACCCTCAAGCAAATGGTTGTGCCTGGTGTTCTAATCACTGGGCTGTTTTCAAACTCACTTTCTAGTGGCTAAATCCTTTCTTAGAATGTGGTCTTAAGCATTCTTTGTCTACAGGGATCTGCCTCTCAGAAAATCAATTCCTCTGAATCTCTGCCTTAGGACTTTTACTCAATCAGACTCCAAGCAAATTAATACCTACAGTTTTCGAGAATGACCTTGCGCTAGTTTCAGGGACATTGCAAGGCCTTACCTGCCCTGTGTAACAGCAAGCAGCTTTCTCTCCCTGGTTCAGGGCTTCTGGGAAACTCCAGTCCCACCTGTATCCTGCTTGCACCCTAGGCATCCTGATGCAATTGGACATCCCACTGAGATGCTAGAGTGCTAAGCTTCCTTCCAGCAAGCTCAAAGTTTCAGAGAGCAGATTTGGCCCTGGCTCTGGTGATGTTAAGTCCTGTGAAGTCCCATTTAGACGTATGACTTCCAGGTGGGCTTAGGGATCCTTCTCTGAATGAAACATCTTGTCACGTTGGGATGGACTCACACATTTTCACACTGGACACCCACAGGAGAGCTTCAGGCATTCCACTAATGATTCTGCCATCAGGGAACCAGCAGTGGAGAGCGGACCTCCTTTGCCTATTGATTGTGTAGCTAGCTGTTTCCGTGCTTACTGATGGCATCTGACATCTTCCCCTGTCAACTTGATTTGAGTGCCCCCTTCCCTGGCCTGGGTTTGTACTCAGTTTTGGCCTTGCACATAACTAGGCAGGAAAGATCACAGTGACTGGAATTCCTACCGGTACCTCCAGTGTCGTCTTATGCCAGAAGAATTCATAATTTTCAATTCCACATGCCTCCTGGAGGTTTTGAGTCCTTGGCATCCAATTTTTTACATACAAACTAATTTTAGCCTAAGATACAACCTCAATACGGCCATTCCTCCATCTTCACTGGCCAAGCCAGGGCCCGTGTCCGATTCCCTGCCGTGGTCATCAGCTTCCTCACTGCCACAGATCCTACTAGATGTTTACAGCCTGACCTCACTCACCTCACCAGATTTCCACCCTAAGAGCTGAGGAGTGTGTTTCAAATATACAACGAATCATACTGCTTAGAACTTTTCACTGGCTTTTTACCTCCAGGAAAATGCAGTAGTCTCGACCTCAGCCTCCAGAGCCCCAGGCATCAACGCTTGCTCTTTTTCTCTGGCTCATTGCCTTGCCTTTGTAGAGGCAATGCTCTGTTCCTTGGGTATTCCTTTTGCTATCCTTCTATCACATCCCTATACCATGTTCTGAGATGAAATTGGAATAAGCTTATTAATTTCAACCTTTTAGATGTGCTAGCTTGCCTAACACTGGGTGCTGTGGGAACTAAGCTCTGAAATCTAGCTCTTTAGTGCGGGGGAAGTGAATCTCTTGTTTAGTCAATGTCTGGTTCTTGTCATTGTTTGCTGAAGTGTTCTGCTTCATTAGAAGCAAAGAAACATACATTACAGCTGTGATAAAAATAATTTGGTAGAAGTTTTGCAAGTTGAGATTAGTGGATTAAGATCAATGAGGTCTGGCCATAGGGCTCAGGCTGAGAGCTGGGTGTGAGAAGGCATCACTGTCCACTAGGGTCTTTTTGGCTGTCAACATTTAGCAAATAGATGGGGAAGAAAGAAAATGGGCAAACTGCTGGAAACTTGGGAAAGGGCGGTCTGGAAGAGAAGCACATCCATCGCTCTCCCGGCATTCCATGCATCAGAACACAATGTGTTCCTCCCAATGGGATGCAAAATGGGCTGTACTTCTGGTTGGATAACCACTTCCCACTATCTCTACACTATGAAAGCCAAATGAGATTGCCTGGCGGTCAGCTAGGCATCTCTGCCACAATAAGCAATGTTATGATGACCCTCGTTTGGAGCAATCGGGAGCTGTGGCTTCAAAAGGCAATCCTGGGGTACCCATGTATAAATTCAACCTGATGGCTGCGGGGAAGATCAAGTGAATCCACAGTTCTGTGATCACCTGCTCTTTAAACTTCATCCACTTAAGAATATCCGCTCTATCGTCTGGACTCGTTTCCGACGTTCAAAGAATCTTTAGAGGCAGATGGAAAATAGGAGATCAAAAAAAATTAAGTGGCCCCAGGAGAAGACTTCTCCCTGTCAGAATTTTTTTTAAAATCCTCTCCTGAACAGTAGGCCCCAATCTTTACCAAACTACTTACTCTGATTTGCTTTCAGATAGAATCAAAGCCCCTACACCTCCTCAGTAGAGAATCAAAGTCTCATATGGTAATCCAGCCCACAGCTCTCATCTCCAAAGCCTCCTCAGACCCTTACCATCTTCCTGTGCATCCAGCTGTGGAGCCCAATATCCATATGAGTCTCCCGGCTCCTAGGAGGTGTGAACTCGAGCCTTTGCATCCAGATGTCTCTACCAACGCTGACAAGATCATGTCTTCTTTTCCCGAGAGACAGCTGGGGAAAAAAATTAAGCTTGTTTAGGACTGAGGAGATGGATCAATCAACAGAGCGCTTGCTATGAAAGTGTGAATTTGATCCCCAGAACCCATGGAGAAATGAGCCACATTCAGCAGTTTATACCTATAATCCATGCAATGGGGGAAGCCTTCCGGCTCTTGTGCCATCATGGCAATCCAGCAGCCCTGGGGAAGTTATCACTCCACATCACAGTGTCCTCACACCTAATATAGGAGTGAAAACTGGCAAATGTCATGGGATTTTAATGGGGATGAAGGGAATTAAAACACAAAAAGCATCTAGAAGAACAAGAAGCATTCACCACCAGGGAACTGATTCCTGCCCTTGGTGATAACAGCTGCTGCAGGCAATAGACCAATGGGCAGCATCCCAGGTCAACAGCAGGCACTCCCCAGCTGCATCACCTCAGGAAGTGAACAGACGAGGTGGAAGAAAACTCACTGAGCAAGAGCACGTGTATAGCTGCTATTGTGAATGGTTGTATATCACAAAGGAACCACTGGTGTCCAGCAAAATAATCAAGGTGAAGGGCCACACAAACCAACCTTGTGGACGGTGCCTCAGTTTGTGTTGAGCTCTGGATACTGAGAGGGCTACTTACTTTCCACCTCCTGCCTGTGAACTGCCCGCTCTCCATCATTCCCCCTTTCTCTCTGCAGCCAGAAGAATGACAGACATTGCTGCCTGGAGAAAGGGGGGATGGAGATGAGAAGGGAAGAGAAGAGAGAGAGGGAGGAAAGAGAAAGGGAGAAGAGAGAGACAGGGGGAGGGAGGAGGGGAGAGGAAGAGAGAGGGGAAAGGGAGAAAGAAATGGGCGAGGAGGAGGAGAGAGAAGATGAAGGAGGAGAGGAAGAAAGAGAGGGAGGGAGAAGAGGAAGAGGTGAGAGGGGGAAGAGGAATCGAAGGGGAAGAAGAAAAGAGAAGCAGGAGAGAGAGGTATAGACAGTCTAGATGTGTGTTTGTGTGTGTATGCACTTGTCTGTGTGTATGCTGTACACACGTGAGTGATGTGTGCTGTGCACACATGTGTGTATATCTATGTGTGTCTGTTCTGTGCACATATGTGTGTGCATGTGTTAGCTAGATTGTTCTGTTGTCCCAAACCTTCCATGATTCCCTGCTGCCTTCAGAACAGTCTCCACTGCTTGGCCTGGCCTTCAAAGCCCTCTGCTACTTATACCCACGCACCCACTGCTCTCCCAGGTGAAGCCTAGCTGCTGCCCACTGAACTTGCCTATGTCGGCAGACTTCTGCCTGCACAACAGGGCTATCCTCCTCCTTGACCTGGGAGGCTCGGGCTAAGCCCATCCATCATCTCCCACAGCCCTTCCCTCACACAACATCCCACTCCAGTCTTGTGCTTCTCTGAAGTCCTCTGTCACTCACTCTCAGCATTTCTGGACTGTGTGTCTGTGTGACCCATGTCTTCTCAGGTGATGTTCTCAGGGAAAACACTCCCTCTTAGACATCTCAGGCTCTCTCTCGACCTTGTTACATACCACTAAGTGTTTTAGCTCAGAGCCTTGCATGTAATTGGGATTGAACAACTTTTCTGAAAGACCTTGGGCAAAGTATTAATACCCTGCCGGTATTTAGATATTAATTTTCTTTACCCTTGAGCATGACTTGGTATTGTAACAATCAGGAAAACCAGTGGTAAATGGAGGATAGCGAACATTCCCAGGAAGTTAAATCTGGATGGGAAAATGTAGGGACTCTAAAAATGAGGGTAGCGTTTAATCAAACTACTGTTTAGCATAGGTGTGGGGGAAAAGGGGTTAATATTCAGGGGAGGTATGGATTGGCTGTGCAAACAACTGCAGGGAATTAAATCCCACAGCCCTCCCTTTCACTGTCCTATACAGTTTAGATAAATAGTTAAACTTTTGTTCTCCCAGAGGGACAAGCTCTGGGCTTAGTCACCACTGTGAGGAGGTCCACTGGGGACGGAGAGGGGATCTGGGGTGCATCTTACCTCATGATGCTTCTGCCTACAGCACCCCAGACTCTGGTACACCCATCACTGTGCCACCACACCCAGCCCCAAGATTCCTCCTCAGATCATGTTTGTGCCTTGTTCTCATTAACAGATTGGTTACTGGAATGAAGATGACAAGTTTGTCCCTGCAGCCACCGATGCCCAGGCTGGAGGGGACAACTCAAGTGTCCAGAACAGAACCTACATCGTCACTACAATCCTCGTGAGTATGCTCCTTCATCGGGTTTACCTGAAGTTCAAGCTAGACCCACCCAAGCACACGCCACTTCAGAGTGAAAGCTGCCAAGGTTATGCCACAGATGGAGATGGTGAAGCTAGTCACAGCCATGCATGCATGCTTGCCAGGCCAGCACTCGGAGAGCTAAGGAGGAGGGTAGAGTTCCAGGCCAGTCTCTGCTATATAGTGAGACTGTCTCATAAAAGAACAACAACAATAATAATAATGAAACCACAGAGACTGGGAAAAGACATGCCTTGTAGATAAGCAGTTCTGAGTTTTCACTCAGCATCTCTGAGATCTACTCTTACCCTGCGTCCTCTGATAAGCTACATCCAATAATCTATTCAGAGGTATCTTTAAAAAATACATTGCAAAGGACCTGGGTTAAATTCCCCAGGGGATCTAGCATCCTCTTCTGACCTCCTCGGGCACCAGGCACATAAGTAGTGTACAGACATACATGCAGGCAAAATGCCCATACACATAAAAAAAATTTAATTATAGCCAGGCGTTGGTGGCGCATGCCTTTAATCCCAGCACTCGGGAGGCAGAGGCAGGCGGATCTCTGTGAGTTCCAGGCCAGCCTGGGCTACCAAGTGAGCTCCAGGAAAGGCACAAAGCTACACAGAGAAACCCTGTCTCGAAAAACCAAAAAAAAAAATTAATTATAAAAAGAACATAATTTAGAAAGTCATGTTACATTTCTGTGATAAAATATTCTTATTTTAATGGTATTTATTTTCTTTTCCCAAGAAATTTATAACGGTGTAGGGGACAGAAATGCAGGAAACTTATTAAGAAGGGATTCGAGAGATTTCCCAGTGTTTACCAACATTGGAAGCATGTAGCTAGAGTTTTCCTGCCTGGCCCACAGTCAGGACAAATCTCTCTCACCTGCCAGTCCCACAGCCGCTCAGACCCAACCAAGTAAACACAGAGACTTATATTGCTTACAAACTGTATGGCTGTGGCAGGCTTCTTACTAACTGTTCTTATAGCTTAAATTAATCCATTTCCATAAATCTATACCTTGCCACGTGGCTCATGGCTTACTGGCATCTTTACATGCTGCTTGTCCTGGCGGCGGCTGGCTGTGTCTCCTTCCACCTTCCTGTTCTTTTTTCCTCTCTGTTAGTTCCGCCTATACTTCCTGCCTAGCCACTGGCCAATCAGTGTTTTATTTATTGACCAATCAGAGCAACACATTTGCCATACAGAACATCCCACAGCAGAAGCATCTTCCTCTGACAGGTCAAAGCCCTCCCCACACACAGATGCACCCACAGGCCACACCCTCTGTCCTATTTCTCCACCAGGAAGATCCTTATGTGATGCTTAAAAAGAATGCCAACCAGTTTGAGGGCAATGACCGCTATGAGGGCTACTGCGTGGAGCTGGCTGCAGAGATCGCCAAGCACGTGGGCTACTCCTACCGACTCGAGATCGTCAGCGATGGCAAATATGGAGCCCGGGATCCTGACACGAAGGCCTGGAATGGCATGGTGGGAGAGCTGGTCTATGGAGTAAGTGCCTGGGGAGAGGGGGAGGGATCATCATGAAGGACAGGGGAAGGAAGCAGACAGGAAAGAATTGGCTGGATGGATGGCTCTGTGCATAAATTGACTCCCACACTAACTAGTGCTGCTGCTGAACAGAAAGTCATCTACTGTCTTAAGACACGGGGATCCAAACTCTTGCTCCTAATTCACTCAACCTGGCTCAGTGTCTGTCACTGACCATGATCTAGCACAGGTGACAGCATAGACAGCTCCATGATCAGCTCTCTTGGGGCAGATAACACAGCGTCATCTGTGGCTCCCACTGGGACTAGATGCACCTGCACCCAGGTTCACAGTGGGGTCACTCTTTGCTGTAATCACTCTTCTACAGCTTCTGATCATCCAGCTGCCCCCTCGTGCTTCGTTCCCTTGAGCCTCCCCTGCCATCCTCCATCTCAAACTCCTCTTCCAGAACACTTCTCCAAGTCCTCTTTTGTCCCCCTCATAACAGGGGAGACTTCCCCTCAAACTGCCCTGGCTTCCTGTTCTAGAGCTTTGTCTCCACTGTGGCTCACTCAGCCTCACATTCTGTTCATTTGTGTGGTAGGGGCAGGCCCGAGCCATCTGTGTGGTACACCACACTTAAAGCAACTCCCTGGGCAGCTACTGCAAAAGCATCAATACATTGAAGCAGTCTTGAGCAGGCACTGGACGGCCAGTGGTGTTTTCAGCGTCTAGGGAGTCATGGGAAGCCAAGATTCCCAGTCCTTGCACATACCCTAGAGTTAAAGAGACAATAGTAGAGAGCTGTTTAAGAGCATAAGATCCAGGAGTCTAAACCACATGGTCCACAGAAGAGCTTGTGGAGATTTCTAGCCCTTCCTAGTGTGTGGAACTTGGAAAACAGTAATCTTGCAATAAAGACAGAGAGATGGGCAGCCTGGGAGTTTCTAAGTATAAATGACAGGATGGTAGTAAAGTAAATAAGGTGAGGTCGAGCAAACACTGGGTTGACTGCTTTGGGTGGAGTTGAAGAGAAAAGTTGGAGTCACAGATGATAAGGCAAGAGTGTGGGTTGATTCAGTCAGCACCAGGAGATGGTGGTGGATCTCAAGTAGAGCAACAAAGGGCAATAGGAAGGCAGAGGCCACGGCTCAGTTGGCAGAGTCCCTGTCTAGTGCTTATGAGGCCCAGAATTCAGTGCACAACACTACATATCCTGGGCATGATGATACACATCTGTAACGTCAACATTCCAAAGGTGGGTGCATGAAGGTCTGAAGTCCAGCCTCTTCCTTGATGAGTTTGAGGCCAGCCTGAGATAGAGACCTTGTCTTATAGAAAACAACAAAATAACAAAAAGCAATTCCTGAAATGTGCAAGAAAGGTGCCATGGAGGTTTCCCTCGTAGGTCCTGAAAATGACAGCTGAATCTCTGAGCTAAAATTCATGCTGAGCCTCAGGTTGGTACTCAGGTGACAGTCAGGAGGAATTGATCATTTTAGAGGATTGTTGAGTCTCGCAGCCTCACGTCAGGGCAGGAGGAGTCATGATGGCCGTGAAGTACATACCTGACCAAAGGAGAAGAAGATGACAGGAAGAAGGTATTCTGAAGAAAAGTGGCTTTCAAGGTGACTTGTGAGGGTAGAGACCGGGTTGGGAAGTGCTGTCCGCACCCCCCTGTCTTCTTCCCTTGCTGCCTCTCACTTTGGAAACCCCATTAGTGAAACAGAGACCTGGATGGGTCCTGCTGCATCTGGAGGCTGGTTTCCATGGGAACTTCCCCTGAGCTCTTAAGGTCATTGCCATGGCAATTGCTGTGAACTTCTCACCTTCTCCAATGTTCGTCTTCGCCTTCACCTCCTGGAATGCAGTTCTCTTTGTCATAAAGCCCGTGGCCTGGGCAGAGAAATATGTGACCATCCCAAGGGCACAACCCCAGTGCCAGCAGCTAGTGTAGTATCAGGTTCACCCACACTCCTGAGACCTGGAGCCCTCTCTACACGCTTCATGTTTAAGCCTGAGGCCTTATGTCCTATCCATTAGACCTGTCCTTCTTATCAGTGAAAACTGATTCCCAGGGAAGCCATGTTGAGCATAAAACTATTTTCCTTTATCTTGATTCATCTGTCCCACTCTATTCCCCCTAGAAAAGTGAGAGACACTGAGGAAATATCTATCAACCACAAACCACCAGTGAGGTTAAAAAGAGAAAAATAAAAAAACTGACTTACAGGCCACCAAGCCTCCTGCTCTATGAAGATAGTGGCTACTGGGAGTCTAAGAGTGTCTCCTCTCTCCCTGATTCTTGCCCACAGTGGTAACTAGTTCATACCCTCTCGGACTGCACTCATCTTGTTTCATGTATTCACCTCAGCCCTGGAAGGTAGATAAGATCATTTCTGCACTTTGTAAAGGAGAATACAGAGACTCTGAGGGCTTAGCTGATTGGTCGACGGACCCGTGGTCAATAACGGTGCTCATAATTCGGAGTTCTGTCTTTTGTCCATAACTAGGACACCCACTTCTGTAGACATCATCCCGTTCAAACTCTAGACTGTGAAGCTAAGAGGAACACAGAGATGAGCCAGAGGCATTTCAGTGAGAGAAAGGGGGTGGGAAACATGCTACAACTGAGTCTGTGGCTCCTGGGTGTACGTTTGGGCCTTCATTCATGGGCATCTTCTTGTCTGTCCATGGCTGGAGCAGAAAGAGTAATACTTGCAAGCAGACTCCTGGGGTTGAGTTCTAACTCTGCCATCCTCTGAGCTGCATGGCTCCTGTGAGCCACTTGACCTCCCTAGGGTCAGCTCCCTAAAAAGGATGGGGAGTATTTGCTGCAGGCCTGTGGTGGGAGTGTCTGCCCCACAGAGCCCAGCTCCCAAATTGTCTCACCCAGTCAGTTTTCTGTGACCCTTGCCCCAGTTTGCTATACCAAGCTGTCTGGTGTGCCCCAGCACTGCCCAAGGACAGATGAGCATGCCTGGCACTCGTCCCTGCTTACCAACAGACTAGATTTCACATTCAAACACTACATGCTTGGGTGGCTTTTAGCAATCATCCTGGGAAGAAGAAAAATTAACATCTGGCTCGATTCTGTCACTACCAGGCCCTTCCTCCCATGGTTCCTTCCTCCTGGAATACCGTTTCCCTACCAGAGCAACATGCAAAGCCCTCCCTTTTTTCAATGTCACATTGACATGTCACCTCTTGCAAGCTGCAATCCCTGGGCTCCCAGCTTGATGGAGCCCTCCCCCTTCTCCAATAGTGTCTCGTCTACTTTGGAGACTAGATAAGTGTGCATGTATGTGTGCGGTATGATAACCTCTTCTACGAGTTTATAACCCTTGACTGTGGGGGGCCATAGTTTACCTCAACTTCCATCCTAGAGCTTACACATAATTGTTCCATAAACTTTTATCAGGTTCAGTTTGCCCTCACCATCTCGTTAGCCAGGATAATCTTGGTTGTGCGTAAAAGAAATCCAATGCAAACTGGCTTAGGCAAACAAAACAACTGCCATGTGTTCTTGGAGATAGAGGGCTGTACTGACGCATTTCCAGGGAGCCCAACGTAAGCCCTGAATTGAGGGACCCAAATGGCAACCTCTGGGATCATTCTTTGTGCAGCTCAGCTCTGGCTCCAGCTCTTAAGGCTAATTCTCACCGAGCCCCATGGGTCTCCAGCATCCCTGAGTAACTAACTCTCTGGGTGCTGGGAGTAGAGTGTGCTGAGTAAGCGTTATATCTGCTTCCTAAGGTAATCAGGCTGGGTAGCAGGCCCGGAGGGGTCTCAGAGCACAAGGAGGAAGCCAGGCCACTGGATAAACACAGCTGCAACCTCTTTCTTGCAGGATGAGGAAGGCATCTCCAGCAAGTAGAGCTGTCAGATAATGGAATGAGCTCCTCTGTCAAGGAGCAAGCTGTTGTCCATTTCTCAGAAATACTTTAGAGTGTCTGATCAGTCAGACTTAACAAGCTCCTATACCATTTCCACATCCTTTAAGATAAAAAATATTCACAGTAAAGATAGAAACAAGACCTGGGAAGAGGCCTCCATCTATAAAGCACATGCTAAGCAAGCATGAGGGCCTGAGTTTGGATTCCTGGCATCCATGTAAAAAGCCTAGTACTATAGTGCATGCCTGTAATCCCAGCACTGGGGAGGAGATGCAGACAGAGGACAGCAGGAGCTCAACTGGTCAGCCAACCTAACCAATCAGTGAGGTCCAGGTTCAGGGAGAGACCCTGTCTCCCAAAACAAGGTGGAAAGCAGTTATGTAATGAAGGCAACTGATATCAACCTCTGGCCTCCCTATGCGCGCACACATACACACACACACACACACACACACACACACACACACACACACACACGACAAAAACAAGAGAAAGAGGTGCTGAGCTCAACTGAACCTGTTTTGATTTGATCCTTTCAGAGAGCAGATGTGGCAGTAGCCCCCTTGACCATCACCCTGGTCCGGGAGGAAGTCATTGACTTCTCC
This sequence comes from Peromyscus aztecus, assembly GCA_902168405.1. Classification (NCBI taxonomy): domain Eukaryota; kingdom Metazoa; phylum Chordata; class Mammalia; order Rodentia; family Cricetidae; genus Peromyscus; species Peromyscus aztecus. Next base: position 16,461 of record CABHPQ010143050.1, read on the forward strand.
AAGCCGTTCATGAGTTTGGGAATCTCCATCATGATTAAGAAGCCACAGAAGTCCAAGCCAGGTGTCTTCTCCTTTCTTGACCCTTTGGCCTATGAGATCTGGATGTGTATCGTGTTTGCCTACATCGGAGTGAGCGTCGTCCTCTTCCTGGTCAGCCGTTTCAGCCCTTACGAATGGCACAGTGAAGAGTTTGAAGAGGGACGTGAACAGACCACCAGTGACCAGTCGAATGAGTTTGGCATATTCAACAGCCTGTGGTTCTCTCTGGGGGCCTTCATGCAGCAAGGATGTGACATTTCTCCCAGGTCAGTTGGCTCTTCTCAGCTCCTCTACTTGATGCTCTACTGTTCTTGGGATGAAAAACTATTAGATATTCAAGAGGTAGGAATTAGGGCTGGTGTACAAAGTGCTTGTTGTGTAAGTATGAGGATCTGAGTCGGATCCCAGAACCTGTGTGAAAAAGCTGGAAGTGATGGTATCCACTTGTAACCCCAGGACTGGAGGGCAGGGGTGGAGAATATCTGGGCTTACTGGCTGGCCAGCCTAGATCAGTGAGTCTCCTGCCTGCCCCCTCCCCCCACTGAGAGACCCTGACTCAGAAAGCAAGGCTGGTGGTTCCTGAGGAGGAATGGTACCGAAGTTGACCTGTTTCCTCCACAAACGTGCACATGGCACGCGTGTGCGCGCACATACACACACATACACACAGACACATACACACACATACACACACATATACACACACACACACACACACACACACACACACATACACACACACACACACAATGAGAATTCTTCCCAGATTTCATTGCATCTGAGCTTCTACTACTGTTTTGGTCAACTGTTTGTTGCATGTTGTGGGTTATTCTCGACATTTCTATGGTTCAGTCAGCTGTCCGCTGCCTGGTTGATAGACTGTCTCGATGTGCAGGCATCATTGTGACTGATGTTCTGTAGATGAGAAGTACAGAGGAAGAACAGAGATTTGGTACAACCATTATTTCCTGAGCATCTACCATTGTCCTAGCAGGAGACACCCTCTAACTGAATACTCACACCAGATCAGGACTCCCATGACCCTCTTTTCACAAAGTTGCCCTGGTGACAGAGCTGAGCTCTGTACCTGCATAATGGAGCACTGGATCCAGCACATGGTCCCTCTGTGTGGCCTTGGCCAAGTCACTTTATCCAGGCAGACCCTGGTTTCCTCTTCTCAATGGGGAAGGGCTCTTCTTTTTCTGGTTCTGATTTTTGAAAAGCGGAGAATTTGAATTCCATGACACTATAATCCTGCTTCTTGTGGTTCACATATACAGAAGTCCAGTGGCCCCACTTTTGACTGTCATGTGTATTGGGCTTGCTCATACCATTTATTTTAGGAAAAGTACTTTTGAAGCCATGAGGAAGTATATAAAAGAAAGGGGAGAAAGACACAGACTGCAACCAATGCCCAAGTTCACTGACATCTTGTTCTAATATGTAGTGTTCCTCTGGCTACATTCTAGAATGTTCGTGCTCCACTCCCCTCAAGCTGACCTGGTGAGGAAGGCAACATTGTTATGTGTTCTATTTCCATGGCTAATGTCTGTGAACTCTCCTTCTCCAATGGTCACTCCCTTGTAGATGACCACATCTCCAAATCAGGCAAAGAAGTGAATGTGGCTTAGACTTTGGCCTCCATGGGTCTACTGAAGTCTAAGTGCATACATTTCAGCCCTCATGGATGCGTCTAGAGGCATATTTAACTCCATCTACAATTCTCATTTGGGTGTGAATGAGGACTGATGTTCCTAATGGTGGAGGAGTAATGCCTTCCTACCCAGCCTCCCCCAGGACTTACCTTGTCTGCCTTATAATTTGGAAAGCCTCACGGTTCACCGTTTTAATCTTGTTTTTCTTTAAATAAGAAGACAGTCGGAGGGGGTGGGGTGACGTGGGAGAGAAGGTGTGAGACTGGGTACTCAGCCAATACTGGCAAACACAAGGCGAAGATAGAAGAAACCAAGCAGGGGAAGGGCTTGCTTAGAGAGAAATCCAGCCACCGGGTAAACAGTGGGAAGAGATGGCTCTGGATGCGTCGGTGTAATGCACAAACACGGGACCATGCGCACTGTGTGAGCTTGCGCCGCTGTCGCTTCCTGTGAGAGCAGGCACTTGCCTTGTGGTCTGGCTTCCAGGGTTTTCACATCTTCCCAGGGTCTCGTGTGCGTAGTCCACAAACTGAATCCTCTGTCAGGCACAGCGTGGTTTGACCCGTACCAGTTCGGCAATGGCTGTCCCAAACAGAATGGCAGTGACCTATGCCTTTGCCGCAGCCTCTTCTGACCGGCTTCACTCCCATGACTCCGGCAGCCCCTGAGAGTGTCTGTGATCTATGGAACCACAGGATGGACAGACTGCGTTCTTGTGGCTTCTGAGAGACCCGCTGGAGTGTCTTAGGAACCAACACCATGGTGAGGAGCAGCCTCCAAGTCATCTTCCTCCTCAACTTGATAAAACAACCCCACTCAGTCAGTGTTTCTGCTCCTCATGTGTGACCCAGAGAGCACAGCAGTGAGTGTCCCTGCAAAGCTTATGCGTGGTTGCTAGGTGTACAGCCTGTAACACAGGACCTAGCCACCACATAAGAGAACCAGAAAGTGGACATGATTTTCATGGACTTTATACATTGGGTTTTGGCTAATACTTAACCACTGCTCGTGTCGTTTTGCCAGTCTGGTGCCCTCTCTTGGAGAAATCCAGAGGCAAAGCAGAAATAACCAGCAATTCATCCCAAAGACACAACCTCTGGATTCTGAGACTCCTCCCCACAGGAGGTGAGGGGAAGGATGTGTGACTGGATGTCACCATCTGATCCCCACAGGAATGAGCTACCACCCTAAGGAGCTGTGTTGGTCTCAGTACACTTTCCCTTCCCAAGGCTGCTTTGGCTGATCACAGAGTTTAACAACCTCACTAGGGGTCAAAGTATGCATCATAACAATTCTTGGGAATACAAATTAAATAGAAAATTGTGCATTTCATCTGACCCCAGACACAAAAGCAAGGTTGCTAAGACAGTGACTTGGACAGAGGCCAAGCAGACGATGCTGGGCAATGACAAACTGTTTCCCTGTGCCCTGGTATGCCTCTGACAAACACAGCACTGGATGGAACACTCAAGGTTCATAGTTGCTCTTAGTGTCAGACATCCTTCCAGATGAGCTACATTCCATCCACTGTTCTTGTTCAAAGAATGTGTCCTAAGCTCACTAACTCGTGATATGGGCAACTAGAATCCATCAAACCACGTATACCTGTGTTATATACCAACAGTTATCTTATGCTGGAGAAGGAGCTCAGTCAGTAGAGCACCTGCCTAGTGTGCCTGGAGCTCTCGGCTCCACTCCAGCACCATTGAAACCAGCAGGGTAGTGCATACCTGTAAGCCCACCACTTTGGAGGTGGAAGCAGGAGGTTTGGAAGTTCAGAGGCGTCTAGTTCAAGGCCAGCCTAGGCTGCATGAAAACTTGTCTCAAAAAAACAAAAACTGCCAGGCGGTGGTGGCGCACGCCTTTAATCTCAGCACCCTAGCACTCGGGAGGCAGAACCAGGCAGATCTCTGTGAGTTCGAGGCCAGCCTGGGCTACAGAGTGAGTTCCAGGACAGGCTCCAAAGCTACACAGAGAAACGCTGTCTCGAAAAACAACAACAACAACAAAAAAAAAAGAGATCCTGATCCCTCCCTCAAAAATTATGTCTTTATAATATCTTCAAAGTAATTAACATCTAGTAACCAAAACCCAACTAACTGTGGCCCCATAGAGGTTTCTGTAAGTCACAGAAATACCCATCACAGTAATGTGAGCATACCCCCCTGGTTCCTTTTCTCCACCCCAAGAAACCTGGGAATCAACCAGGACTGGCCCTTCTGCCTTTCTCTTGGCCTGGGCATCTTGTTCACACGCTGGCAACTCCCAGACACTGCATCCATCAAGAGACAGAGACAGAGAACCCTGTTCCCAGTCATATGTACATCCTCTGATCAGGAAGACAAAAACTTAAAAAAAATGGTCACCCCCTATGGTGGCTCTGTGGGTTCTTATGAAGCCAAGAGAGGCAAGGAAAACAAGAGTTGAGGCTTCATGGAGCAGGGATCATTGGTGCTGGGGAACCATCTTGCAGAACTGGTCAGGGTACCTACAGCTGGTGCCTTCCATAGTAGCACACAGATATATAGTAACATCTAGCAAGAGCACTTTCAGGCTTGTCTGCCCACAAATAGGACTAAAATGCTCTCATTATTCCTCCCCCTTCCTTTTGAAATGTTCACATTAGCTGAGGGTTTGATAGCTTTGACATAACAAACTAAGAATCACCTTAGCTGTGATCACGGATCATGCTGTTTGTAGTTCAGTTGTTTGGTGGTGATTTAGGAGCTATGAATAAACTTGGCAAGCCTATTTCTTGTGCCCAAAGATCTGTTGTTGTTGTTGTTGTTGTTGTTGTTGTTGTTGTTGTTGTTTAATCAGCCCACCCCACCCCTGCCTACTATGCCCAGAGAAAAGCAGGTCTCCCAGGGACATCAAACAAACAGCAAAACAAGCTACAATAAGTCCAGGCGTATACCACCACATCAAACCTGGATGAGGCAACCCAGTAAGAGGAAAGGGTCCCAGATGCAGGTAAAAGAGTCCAAGACAGTCCCTGTTCCCACTTTTAGGAATCTCACAATAACACCAGTTTACTCAGCCATAATATGTATACAGGGGACCTAGGTCAGACCCCTATAGGCTCTCTGTCTCTTGAGCCCCCATGAGTCCTAATCAGTTGATTGTGTGGGCAGTGTATTGGTATCCCTAACCCCTCTGGTTCTTCCTATCCTCCCACTCATATGCAGAATTCCTGGAGCTCTGCATAATGCTTGGCTGTGAGACTCTGCATGTGCTCCCATCGGTGGCTGGATGAAGTCTCTCTGGTCTCTGATGACAGTTCTGCTAGCTTCCAGTCCTAAAACACTCTTCAGGCAGGACAAACTGTAGGTCAAAGCTTTTATGCCTGGGTTGGTGGCCCAGTCCCTCCACTTGAGGCTTTTTGCCTAGTTACAGAAGATGCCTAGTTTAGACTTTGTGTCCCCCATTACTAGGAGTCTTTGCTAGGTTACTCTCATGGATTCCATGGAGTTTCCATTGCACTAGGTTTCCACCTCACCCCAGAAATGCCCCCCAGTTCTAGTAACTTCTCTCAGTATTTTCTCCCTCCTTCCCCCAACACCTGATTCTTCCTGTTCCCAACTCCACCAATCCCCAGTCCACCCTGGGAATCTATTCTATTTCCCTTTCCCAGGGAGATCCTTGTGTGTGTACCCCCCCAACCCCGCCTCCCCAGCGCACCTTAAGCCCTCCTTGTAAGTGTCATTCTGGGTCTGGACTACTGCACTCAGGATGATTTTTTTCTAGTTCCATCTGTTTGACTTTAAATTTCATGACATCATAGTTTTTAACAGCTAAGTAATATTCCACTGTGTCAATGTACCACATTTCCTTTGTCCATTCTTCAACTGAAGGACATCTAGGTTATTTTCAGTTTCTGGCTATTATGAATAAAGCTATTATGAATAAACATAGTTGAAAAAGTGTCCTTGTGATAGGATGGAGAGTCTTTTGGATATATGCCTAGGAATGGTATAGTTGGGTCTTGAGGTAGATCAATTCCTAATTTTCTGAGAAACTGCCGTATTTATTTCCAATATATATATATGCCTAGGAATGGTATAGTTGGGTCTTGAGGTAGATCAATTCCTAATTTTCTGAGAAACTGCCGTATTTATTTCCAAAGTGACTGTAAAAGTTTGCACTCCCACCATCAGAGGAGGAATGTTCCCCTTGATCCACATCCTCTCCAGCATGAGCTGTCACTTGTATTTTTGATCTTAGCCACTCTGACAGGTGTAAGATGGAATCTCAGAGTCATTTTGATTTGCGTTTCTCTGATGGCTAAGGATGTTGAACATTTCTTAGTTCTGAGCAATTTGAGATTCCTCTATTGAGAATTCTCTATTTAGATTTCTATCCCTTTTTTAATTGGATTATTTGGTTTGTTGATGTCTAGTTTCTTGAGTTCTTTATATATTTTGGCTGTTAGCCCTCTGTCTGATGTGGAGTTGGTGAAAATCTTTTCCCATTCTGTGGACTGACGTTTTGTTCTATTGACAGAGTCCTTTGCCTTACAGAAGCTTATCAAGTTCATAAGGTCACATTTATTAATTGTTGATCTTAGTGCCTACACTATTGGTGTTTTGTTCAGCAAGTTGTCTCCTGTGTCAGTTCATTCAGAGCTATTCCCCACTTTCTCTTCTATCAGCTTCAGTGTATCTGGTTTTATGTTGAGGTCTTTGATCCACTTGGACTTGAGTTTTGTGCAAGGTGATAGATATGGACCTATTTGCATTCAATTTACATACTGACCTCCAGTTAGACCAGCATCATCTGTTGAAGATGCTTTCTTTTTCCATTGTGCATTTCTGACTTCTTTATGAAAAATCAGGTATCCATAGGTGTGTGGATTTACATGTGGGCCTTCAATTCAATTCCATTGATCAACATGTCTTTTTTTATGTCAATACCATGTGGTTTTTATTACTACAGCTCTGTAGTACAGCTTAAAATCAGGGATTGTGATACCTCCAGAAGGTCTTTTATTGTGTAGGATTGTTTTAGTTATCCTGTTTGTTTTGTTTTGTTTTTCCATATGAAGTTGAGTATTGTTCTTTCAAGGTCTGTAAAGAATTATGTTGAAATTTTGATGGGAACTGCATTGAATCTGTATATTGCTTTCAGTAGGATGGCCATTTTTACTGTGTTATTCATACTGATCCAGGAGCATGGGAGATCTTCCCATTTTCTGATATCTTCTTCAATTTCCTTCTTCAAAGACTTGATATTTTTAACATACAGGTCTTTTACTTGTTTGGTTAGAGTTATCCCAAGATATTTTATATTATCTGTGGCTATTGTGAAGGGTGTTATTTCCTTGATTTCGTTCTCAGCCTGTTTGACATTTGACTTAGGAGGGATAATGATTTTTTTTT
>CABHPQ010143051.1:0-25281 GCA_902168405.1 Peromyscus aztecus
TTATCTGAGGGAAAAGAATCTATGTACACAATGCTCTTTTTTCTGTTCATTTTATTTCTATAGGGCAAAATTCTATTATACAGCTTCAGATCCATTCTCCCATACAGCTCCCCTCTGTACCTACTGCCCTGTCATAGTCCTAACTAAGCTCCTATCTTTTGACCTCATCTTCATCTTCTGTTCCTTTGTTCTCCATCTTTCCTTCCTTGCTCCTTATCCCTGGCTCTGAGAAATTCTGCCTTCTTCTCTTCTCCCTGGCCATGTAGCTCTGTCTACTATCTACAGAAACTGCCTTATTCTTTCTCTCCTGGCCACAGGACTCTGCTCTGGCCAGGAATCCTGCCCCATTGTTCACTCCACCTGAATATGCAAAACCTCCTTTGTTCTGAGTCAACTGCTTGGAAATGCCATCTTCTCTGTCTGGGGAAGGGAGTCTGAGATTCATTTGCACAAGAAACAAAGCTATGCATCTACAGCCTACCTGTCTCCTAGGCCCTGCAGGGGTGTTACCTAGTGGATCAGCAGTAGGTCTGAGAAGCTAAACTCTTTGCCATAATGCCTAGTAGTATATGGGCACACAAGAATTTCATAGCAGAAAACAGCTGATATATTAAAGACTGAATAACACCAAATGTTCCTTGATAAATGGCTTCCTCTAGAAAAATGCCTTGACTTTTCTAGGTATAGCTTTAACACACAGCTGAATCTCTATAATACATTCTTGTGGCCCACTGCAGTTTCCCAGATTGTCTCTTGAACTACATTTCCCTGGTTGCCTTTCAGGTATGCCAGACTTCCCATTTCTGTTTACGGGGTCTGTGTGGTTTGTGTTCATACTGAAATAAAGATTCTGCTTTTTCAATCAAGGGAGGTTTTTGCTTTCTCTAAACTCACACTAGGACAGGTGGACTTCCCTAACCAGACCTTTCTCCTGACCCTGTCCCTGCATGCACTCAAATGGCACTTATTGCTGGAAGCAAAAAAAAACCCTTCAGGGCTTCACTCCCTCTCCTTACTGGGTCAGTGAAGGAAAAGGAAAGTACTTAAGATAAAGCTTTTCCACAGCCCTTTCAGAGAGACTCTTTCCTGGATAGATCTTTGTCTTGTCCCTGCTGGTTCCTCCCCCCAGATGCAGAGCCCCAGATGCCTCAGCTGTGGATCTGTTCCTCTGCTAACTGCTTCTGGAGGTAGGGCATTCTCTCTCTGATTCTGCCTCAGCTTTTTCTTTGCTGCCATTGCAACTGTTGCTTGGAACTTAGATGCTGTTTTTTGTGCTAGCAGGCTTGCCCAGGTCTCACGCCTTGTGGGGAGGACTCTATCTCTGCTCGGTTGGTTTCTGCCTGCACCCTCTCACCAGGCCCCTGCCTCAGGGAACTTTGGCCACTGTTTTTCTAATACTAGCTTGCGGAGACAGGGCTTAGCAGAGAGGATTTGCCGTATTCCAAGAGGTTTGTTTTTTTCTGGAGCCATTACAGGTGATTTTCCTATACAGATATCTCCAGGTAAATCTAATTTTTGTCCTTACAGAAAGAGAAATCTCTGAGGATCAAAGACCTGAAAAGCTTTTTAGTTTTTCAGAGAGAGATTAAGTTTTTCCCAAGAATTCTTTCGTTTTTTTTTTTTGAGAGCGAAAGACCACCAAGTTTTCCCAAGATTCTAAACTTTTAACTTCATGGCCAAGAGGAAATAGACACTGTTTGAGCAGTGTTGTACAAGTTTTCTCAGGCATTGCTCATGGAATGGAGGGTTTTGTCTCTCCTGTATCCCCCTCAGGGAAAATTTCTTTCCTCTGCCACTTGGACTTAACATTTTAGCTGTCCCCAGGCCAAAATCTTCCATTGGAATCCTTTTCTGTGTGGTCTTTCTCCTCTTTAATAGATTTTTCCCGGTTTGCATTCCTAGCCCCATAGGTAGAAAAGTAAGGACATAGTTCCTCCATCTTGATGCTTATCTTATTCTAAGTTTCTTACCAATATTCCTACTTTATCTTATTCTAAATTTTTTCTACATTATATTACTACACTATCTTACACTTTTTGCTTTACTTTTATAGATAGAATTTTAAGAGAGAGAGAAAGACAAGAAGAAACCTTGATAGAGAGAAATACATGTTATTGCCTCACTAGGGCATCTTCCAGCCCCTTTCACTCCTGAAAATAGATTATTACCACCTTAAATTCCATAATTGGACATGCCCTAACTGCCCATGGGGACCTATAACCACCCTTTTTCCAAGTCTCTGGTCCTTGTTTCTGGAACCGTTTCTTGGGGTCCTACCCACGCTTTTCCCCTCTGATTACTCTTGAGCAGGGAGAAGTGAGGAATATGTAGATAGAAATATAGAGGAGAGAGACAGTTAGAAACATAGGATAGCCTTGGGAGGGCCTGGGTCAAACCCACCAGCCTCTTCTTTCTTTACTAAAGTGCTTTTAAAAGAATGTCAAGGGGTGAAGCAAAAGACCTCCCCCCTAGAACAGCCAAGTGTAGACCATCCCAAACACATGGTAACCATGCATGTGGTCAAGCCATCCCCTGATGCAGCCCTGCTGTGTAAAGCAAGCTCAGATATCACTAGAAAACCTTTGTGAGATCCCAAAATAACTGAGATATCAAATTCAGAACAGCTTCAACAGATAAAGCAAAACTCAGGAGAGACCAGAAAACAAATATTTTTGGCAAGCTCCTATTAATAACCAGAGGCCCAAACTAAAAGTATTTATAAATGATATTTAAATTGAAGGTTTGTTAGACACATGAGGAGATGTAACAATAGTTTCACCAAAATCTTGGCCTCCAAATTCAGGAGGTATATATTCAGCTCTTAAGAATTGGGATATTGTCTCAGGTAAAACAAAAGCTTAAATGAATTAAATGCATAGGACCAGAAGGTCAAATAGGAAAATTACATCCATATGAGGTGAATATAACCATAAATCTATTGGGAACAGATCTATTACAACAGTGGGAAACACAAATTAGCATTCCTCCAACTTCAGAGGTAGGTTGTAAATGATGAGAGATAACTAATGAAAAAATTTAAAAAGTTATCAAAGAAAGATATTACATTGTCCGGGTTTTCATAAGCTGGACACACCAGAGGTTAGCTCATCAACTTTGTATTTGGGAGCTACTGCTGATAGAACACCAAGTGTCCTAAACACTAAAGTGTTTAACTGATGTCTTTTAGGTAGAGCAATGGTCTTTGACATCAGAAAAATTACAGGCACTAGAACAGCTAGTCCAAGAGCAGCTGGAGACTCAACATATAGAAGAGTCCACCAGCCCTTGGAATTCTATATTTGTCATTGAAAAGAAATTTGGAAATGAGAGGATCTTTACATATACTGAGAGCAATCAATAAAGTCATTCAGTCTATGGGTCCCTTACAACCTGGAATCCCTTTAACTACTTTATTACCTAAGGCATGACCTATTATACTAATTTATTTAAAAGGTTGCTTTTTCACAATCCCTTTGCATGAGCAAGACAGAGAAAAATTTGCTCTCACAATGCCTCCTTATAGTAATTCTCAACCTGTTAAAAGGTACCATTGGAGGGTCTTGCCACAGGAAATGTTCAACATTTTTACCTTATGTAGATATTTCTTACAACAGTCATTAGAAAAAATTCATGAACAGTTTCCTCAATTGATAATTTACCATTATATGGATGATATCTTACTGACTGGTTCAAACGCAGATAACTTAGAATAAATGTTTGATGAAATAAAGATAATTTTGCCTTCTTGGGGATTACAAATTGTTCCTGAATAAAATACAAAGAGGACATTCTATTAATTATCTAGAGTATAAGACAGGTTTACAGAAAATTTAACCACAGAAGGTACAAATCAGGAGAGATCAATTATGAACTCTTAATGACTTTCAAAAATTGCTGGGAGATTTTAATTGGCTAATGCCTACAATTGGATTGAATACTCAAGAGCTAAGCAATTTATTTCAAACTTTACAAGGTGATTTGGACTTAAATACTCCAAGAAACTATCAGCAGAGACTGAGACAAAATTGGCTCTGGTAGGAAAAAATTACAGGATGCACATGTCAAATGCCTGGCTCTAAAGTGTGATTTTATTTTAGGTATTTTGCCTTCTACTTATTCTCCCACAAGATTCTTAACAAAGAGAAGATATTATCTAAAATAGGTATTTTTAGCACACAGACTAAAAATCACATATGTATGTAGAAAGGGTTTCTGAATTGATTATAAAAGGAAAAATGAGACTTCATCAATTAGCAGGAATAGACCCAGCAGAAATTGTGGTACCTTTTACTAATGCTGAAAACGCCTTATTATGGGCAGAAAATTGTTGGGTCCCACTCGACCTCTTGAAGGGGTTATGAAGGGAGTAGTGTGGAATTGGGAAATGCTAGCTCTGAAATGTAGATGTAGATGAAGAAAAAGACAGAGACACAGGATAGCTTCAGGAGGTTCTGTGTCAGTACCACAGACACTGACTTTATTGTTCACAACCTTTATATACCCAAAAGCAAGGGGGGCAAAAACACCTCCCCCTTTCAAGGACATCATGGTTCAAAGTACAAAGTACATTTAAGTGTAAACACATCCTTAGTACTCAAGATATCTGGTGAACATGCATTTTACAGGTGAAAGTATCCTGTAAATAGGCTTTAAAGTATAAGACACCTGGTAACCACACCTTTGGCCAAAATATCCTATTATGCAGCCTTACAGGGGGAAACAAGCTCAGACTCTCTGACCTTGAGTCAAGATGAAAACAAGCCACAAGCTGGGGTCTCTGTGGGCCCCCACAGAAAATAAACATTGGCAAAGATCTTGTAGTAATGTTTGGGAGAGATTAACAACAAATATCCCAAAAGCAAAACACTTCAAATTATCAAAAGAACTAATTGGATTCTCCATCATATAGTAAGATAAACATCAATTTCTGGAGCCTCTACATTCTATACTGGTGAAAACAATTCTGGAAAGGCAGGTTATAAGTGAGAAAAAATAAGTAAAATGGCCTACAATCCATATGATTCATTTCTAAAATTATAATTAAATGCTATTCTCATGGTATTATTAGATTTTTAAGAACCTCTTAATATAGTTACTGACTCTCAATATGCAGAAAGGGTTATTTTACATATTGAGACTGCTGGACTTATTCCACATGTGCACCATGCCATACTGTAGACACACATTCAGGATTTCAATGGGCAATTGCTTTAAATTCTGATAAGGCTAATTCCTTTTTTATAAATTTTTTTTTATTTTATGGTTTTATTTTTTTCTTTCATTTTTCTTTATTAGGAAATTTTCTACGCACTCCACATACTATCCACAGATCCCCCCTCCTCCCTCCTTCCACTCCCAGTCCTCTTTCCCAAGCCACCCCATATCCTCACATCCCCTAAATTGAGGTCTCCCACGGGGAGTCAGCAGAGCCCAGCACACTGAGCCTAGGCAGGTCCAAGCCCCTTCCCACTGCACCAAGGCTGTGCAAAGTGTCACACCACAGGCACTGGTTTCCAGAAGCCTGCCCATAGATCAGGGACAGATCCTGATCCCCCTGCCTAGGTACCCTCCAAACAGTTCGAACCAAACAACCATCTTCCGTATCCAGAAGACCTAGTCCAGTCCCATGGGGGCTCCACAGCCACCAGTCTACAGTTCATGGGCTTCCACTAGTGTGGCCGGTCATCTCTGCAAGTCCTCCTATCATGATCTCAACGTCCCTCACCTGCAGTATCTCTCCTCTTTCTCATCATTTGGATTCCTGGAGCTCAGCCTGGTGCCTGGCTGTGGATCTCTGTATCTGCCTCCATCAGTCACTAGACACAGGGTCTAGACAGCTAGATTATTTGCTAGGCTGGTCACTGGAGTAGACCAGTTCAGGTACCCTCTGGACCACTGCCAGCAGACCAAGGTGGGGTCAACCTTATGGATTCCTGAGAGCCTCCCCAGCACCGTGCCTCTTCCTATTCCCATGATGTCCTCATCTATCATGGTATCTTCCTCCCTGCCCTCCCATTCTTTCCCTGTTCCAGCTTGACTCTTCCATTTCCCTATGTTCTCATTCCCCACTCCTTGCCCTCTGCCACCACCACCACCCCCCGACACCCAGTCCACTCATGTAGATCTCATCCACTTCTCCTTCACAGGATCATCCATGTGTCCCTCCTAGGGTCTTTCCCTGTTAGCTAGCCTCTCTGGAGTTGTGGGTTGCAGTCTGGTAAGGCTGATTCCTTAATTACACCTTTATTACAAGTTATGGCTACTATTGCAATACCTGTACAAATTAAGACTGACAATGTTCCAGCACATGTCTCTAGTAAAATGACAGAGTTTTTGCATATTACAACATAAAGAATATTATATACATACCACATAATCCTATAGAACAAGCAATTGTAGACAGATCCAATTGTACTTTGAGACAGAACAATTAATAAACAGAAAGGGATAACACAGACACCCAGAGTTACATCATATCATGCTTTATTAACTTTGAAGTTTCAAATGCTAATTAGCAAAAATAACAGCTGCTGAGGGACACTGGATTGTGGAGGGGGGGAAACTGTTGAATTAACCCATACTATATATTTTAAGAATGTCTTAACTTCAGAATGGAAGTCAGGAACTGTGTTGCCTTGGGAGAGAAGTTATGTCTCTGTTTCTATAGGAACTGAAAAAGCTATGAATTCCTTCAAAATTAATAAAGATGAGATTGACCAGGGAAGACACACTGAAAATCTTGGCTGCAGAAATTAAGGAAGAAACCAGGAAAAATTACTAGACAGGTGACTTATATGCTGATCCTTCTACATAGGAGCAGCTCTGAGACTAGATGAGACATGATAAGTCTTGTTGGCTGCAGAGTCCTCAAGACTTATTACTACATGTCATCTTTTCATATGGCATAGGTGGAGATTTATATTACAGTTTTGTTATGCAGTCCAAGCAGACTTATAAAGTTGACAGATGCTGTTTACCTGCTAAAATATAGAGCAGAGAGTCATCTTTAGCTGATTTGTACATACTACACATTCCATGCTTTGTTAATTCAGATACATATGTTACCTTTAAAAGTTTGTGTTTTTAGAACAAAATAATCAGACACCAATGAAGACAAGACAAGTAGGTCAGGTAATCCAGCCTCTCAGAATGCCTCTGTTGCCATTTCCTCAAAAATCTGCATCCAGGACAACTTCAAAGCAGCTAGCTGAGATGTTCCAGCCTCACAGACCAGCCAGGAATTCAGTTAAGCCATGTATTTTTCCATTACACAGAGACTGGAAGAAAATGATAGCTCTCCCAGGACTTGACCATTAACCCAATTTTCTTAGGGTACACTAAAGATGGCATCACCCCCAGATAACAGGAAGCAATTTTAAGAACATGATGCTCACATTCCTGACAAGTGAGGTGGATGGTTTTTAGGTTGGTAGATGTTTGTAACTCTTTAAGGGAATTGGTTGCAGGTTGTTATTGGTTATGGTTAGGGAGGAAACTAAGTAAATGAGGTTAGATTAAGGGATTTCTTTTCTTTCTTTCTTTCTTTCTTTCTTTCTTTCTTTCTTTCTTTCTTTCTTTCTCTCTCTCTCTCTCTCTCTCTTTCCTTCTTTCTTTCTTTCTTTCTTTCTTTCTTTCTCTCTCTCCTTCTTTCTTTCTTTCTTTCTTTCTTCTATTGTTCTTTGCTGGGGATGTCTTTCTGTATGCTGTAAATGTGTTGCTCTTATTGATAGATAAATAAAACTCCAATTAGCCAGTAGCCAGGCAGGAAGTATAATATAGGTGGGATAAGCAGAGAGGAGAATTCTGGGAAGTGGAAGGCTGCGTCAGGAGATGCTGCCAGCCACTGCTGCCTTGAGAAGTAAGATGTAAAGTACTGGTAAGCCACAAGCCATATGGCAACTTATAGATTAACAGAAATGGGTTAATTTAAGTTAATCTAGTGTTGGGGATAAAGGGAGGATAAGGAATGAAAAGAAAAAAGAGGGGATATCAGAATGATAGGATAAAAGTATAGATTATTGAATCTACCTTTAAACTAAAAAGCAACTACTTGTTTCAAATATTTTACATTGGTATGGATTTTTATATATCAATAAAAATTCAAAGTTATTTTTTGTCACAACATACTGTATATGTGTTTCTACTCTTGTTTAAGGTATTGTACCTATGCAGCTCATCTAAAAATGTAATGTAATGTTCTAGTCCTTGAAAGCTACTATTACAAACTGTTTAGGAAAAATAAGAAATGCAAGTTAGTAGTTAGTCACCTATAACAAACTTGTAGTCATGTTAGGTATGTTTTCAAGTTTAAATAGTGTTATATTTTAGATAGATAAGTGGTCTTCAAACACCTCAAAGATCTACAGAATATGGCATTTAAGATGTTTTAATAATATAAGGCTTTTCATGATAGTGAGACATGTCTGCATATGGCAGCAATCTACTTCAAAGAAGATGATGGGCATTGAAGAACCTACTTATGGAATTTGCTTCAAAAGTGGCAAAGCTAGCCAATAGGAAAGAAACTTCCCTTGCCTCAATTGCTGACAGTATGCTGTGCAAATTGGACAATGAGGACACAAAGGAAAAAGACTGCTGAACTTTGCCAAGATGAGGTAGGCCAGTCCTTCAAAATTTCTGCTTCACAGAAAAGTGTCAGATATTCTGGGCCTGGAGGCCAAAGAAGGATTCTCTAACATTTCAGAGGAACCTTGAGTGACTGGCCATCCAGCCAGCTATCTATGTCATTTCTACAGATTTGGAATTTGTCTGCTCTGCACTTCCTGTTTACTCAAGTAATATTTATGCTTCTGAGTCCTCTGATGAAACTGAAGACTAGATAGCTATAGTTTTATAGTTTTCCTTCTTACCAAATTCAGAAAAGAAACTCACAAAAGAGATGGAAAAGTTATAAATGTTGAGAGATGTAAAATCTTAAATTGTCTCATAAAATGTTTTGAGGTCTAAAACATTATTTTTAGGTTGTTAATTAAGTTATGGTAGAAAATGATTTAGGTACAAAGCTTTGGACTTACCAATATAGGATAGATAACAGAGTACTTTCTTCAAAGTTACCAAATACAAATGAACTGAACATTGTAAATATAATTCTTACCTTATAATTGTCCTTATCTTACTGCATATAGTTTATTGATGTCAGAGGAAAAGTCTTTTATTGGATCAAAAAAGGTGAGATGTTGAGATAGTTGTTTTGTACACTGTGTGAAAATGTGTCTCTGTCCTTCCTGACCTGCCTAAGGCACCTTCTTACTGGTTTAATAAAGAGCTTAATGTCCAATACCTAGAAAGGAGAGGACAGGTAAGACTTCTGCAGAGAGATACAAACTCTGGGAAAGATTCTGAGGCATGAGAGATTCGTCAGCCAGACATGGTGGAAGTTGGACTCTTGGAGATAACAAACCACATGACAGAATGTAGATTAATATAAGGGGCTAATTTAAGTTTTAAGAGGTAGGTGGGAACAAGCATAAGCTAAAGCTAAGCCTGGCCCTATAAGGCTGACATCTGAGTGACTCTCACACATAGAGTGCCTATCTTTGTGACATTTCACCTGTGTGGCTACCACCTTGTGATTTTTCACCTATTAGCTTCCTCTCATATAACCTGCAGCTGTCTGTGTCATGCCTGTGTGATTCCCCAGCTCTGTGGCTCCTATATGTATCTTCATATGACTCCTACATACTTCATATCTGTGTGGCTTCACCTGTGAGTCTATCCATGGGATTCACATCTATGTGTCTCCCACCTGGGTGACAGGACAGTGTCTGATCATGGAAGTGGGTACCTGAGCAGCCACTGACCCAGACCATGACCTTGTGGTTTCCTTTGTTCTCCCAAATTCCCAAACTGAAGCTTTCCTCCTTAGGACAGGTGACAGGGCACATAGTGCTGGTCTGAATATTTCCAGGGACAGAAAGAATTCTGGAGAGTACTTGTGTAGAATGAGGGTTATTGTGCAGGACGGTGGACCGAAAAAAGTGCCTGCACATCATGAAACCTGAGTTCTCTCTTTTTGGTTCAGGGTATGTTATCAGGAGATGTGGCACAAAGCTCTGGCTGACATGTGTGACTTGGATAGTTCAGCTAGTGACTGTCCATGACATGCATAGAAACCATGTTTGCCTTGGCTCTGACATAGTATATGTAGGGCACACAGTGTGGCTGCTCTGATCTGGAAGGCATGTTGTTAAGCAGTGTTCCTCACAGAGCATATGTTGTCCAGGATCTCAGGCCAATGGTGGGAGGTGAGCTCTGACCTAAGATCACAGATGAGCCTGGCAATGCACAGTGAATGTGGAGCCTATCTGGGCTGCATCCCAATAATCTACAGAACAGTGAGGTTCGGTTGGTACTCTGTAGGGTGTCCTTGGACCTGAGGACTTTGTTCTCTTTTTGACCCTATTGTCTATCTCTGCTCTATGGATCATTTCTCCTTAAAGTTGGCAACAGCTGATACCAAATACTTGTGCCTAGGAGGGCCTGGGTTGTCTAGTGCTATCCCACAGCTAGTGACTGAGACCCTGATATGGTCAGGAGCAGGGCTGAATTTGGCCATTTGAGACAGAGCTGCTCCAGCTGTGACCTCTGTGAGTCTGGCTCCTGTAGCTCTTCCAGTGAATCATGGCTGGGGAAGGGCCACCTCTCAGGTGTGTTGGGATCCTGGGAACTGGGGACTCACCTGAGAACTCTGATTGGGGAGAAACACGGTTAGGAGCTCTGAAGGTTGTGGAAGATGAGGGTTTTCCAGGCTGGGTGCCAGGCCACTGTGGATTTTTTCTGAAGGGTCAGGTGGCTTATTCAAAAGTAGTGTCACTGTCCCCCACAGATGGGGGCAATCACGTGGTGTATCTCATAAAGTATCCAGCAAATGGCTACTGTCTCCTCTATGGTGGGGAGAAGCTGAAGGAGCATCAGATCTGAACAGCAAAAATTGTGAGGAGTCAAGTTATCATTTGTCCCCTGGCTTTCCTCCCCTCCCCTGGGAGAATCCACTGACATTCAAGACCCACAAATCCTTGTCCTACCCTGGGACTGAGGATCTGAGGTTGCACATTCTTGCTCTCTGTCAAGGGAAAGGTAGAAAGTGCTAATTGTTCACAGTGACACAGATACCACAAACATCACCATTGTAGTCAAGGTTTCGTTGCAGACAAAGCTCCTGATTACTGTGGGGCATTATCAGATGAGAGGGATGGGGACAGAATCAGGAATCAGCATGTAAAGCCCGGTCCCAAGCAGAGACTTGGTGTCATTACTATTCATATGGAGGTCAAGGCCCTGGAGGCTCCTGAGATTTCCCAATGGCAATGCCTGTGTGAACACAGAACAGTGTGTGGAAAGGAGCCCTAAGCCCAGGGAGATGGGCTTCTACAGTATGGGGTCATTGCTGGCATCCCAATCCTGCCTAGAGGAGGCTGACATATGCTGAAGGGAGGGATCTGAGTCTCCCAGGTCAGGTGCTTTGAGTACCTGGAGTTAGTATTCACTGGTTCCCCTTTCTTAGCTGGGCTCCCCTCCAAGCCACAAGCATCTGGCACACACACAAACATGTATGGAAAAGGTGTCCCTCCCCATTCCCACAGCAGCATCTCAGTCCTCCAGTCTAGGAAGGAAGTTCCATCAGCTCCCCATCTCTGCCCCTATACTCCTGTCTCTTTGGGAACTCAGCTGTAGGCAACCCCCTCAATAAAGCAGAAAGTTCTAGAGAACTTTAAGAGTGTTTAAAGAGCCAGAGTCCTCATATGGAGACCATCTTCATCGATAAGCGGAGGTTTAAGAGGAGGTTGCTCTGCCCACTCACATCACCCCATGCACAGAAGCCAGCAATTCACTCCAAGGCAATGGGCTGCCTCTCATGCTGGCTTTCTCCTTTACAGGTTGGGTAATGATGGCTGTAGAAGAGGTATCCTGATTGAATTACCTGGGTCTTCTGAAATGCATTTTTCCTTCTTCTTCTTCTTCTTCTTTTTTTTTTTTTTTTGGTTTTTCGAGGCAGGGTTTCTCTGTGTAGCTTTGCGCCTTTTTCCTGGAACTCACTTGGTAGCCCAGGCTGGCCTTGAACTCACAGAGATCCACCTGCCTCTGCCTCCCAAGTGCTGGGATTAAAGGCGTGCGCCACCACTGCCCGGCGCATTTTTCATTCTTGAACAGAATCCTGCTCTCCAGGAGGCAATTAGTCCATGTGACCATGTACTAAGGAGTCTGGAGAAAACCCTGGTCTATGGATTGGATAGATTTCAAGAGGTCCTGTGTTCTGTGGCCTGGGTAGGAGAAAATCTCCAGACATGTGTGTACCATATTTCTGTAACTTTCTCTTCCTAAAGGCATTGTGTTTACAATTTTCTCATGGATATCCTTTCTGGGACATCAGGAATCTCCAATGCCGAGCTCTCTTGTTCATAACCATCTCCCATTTCTGGAGATGATATCCCTTTGCCTGTATCCTCTACTGTGCTTGCTAATATGTGTAAAATTCATCCTTAGCACTTCCATCACCCCTCAGTGCTCACAGTGACTCCATTTACTCATGAGTTTCTTTGCAGACTATTTCAGCAATGACCAGGAGATGTCAGAGTTCCTGGGTCCCTGTCTGTATGATGCTCTAGAGATGGAGGTCTCAAGCCTGGCCAAGGTCAGTTTTCCAGGTATGGTCAGATCCAGACTCGGGCAGCATCCTTGTCCATCCTTGCCATGCTGTTGTCCTGAGCTCATTTCCTTCCTCTCACACATAGGCACGGGGCACTGAGGGCAGCCTGGGGCACTGACTTTTCTCCACTATCTGCTCTGCTGGGTGGAGCCCCTGAGATCCCAGCATCACAGCTCTGACTTCAGCCTCCACTGCCCTTCCCTGCTGGCTTCAAAGACTCCCCTCTGTTCTGGATCATGAATGACTAGGCTCCAAGCAGCCCAGGGTACCACCCCTGGAGCTGCTTTCCTATAGGCATTAAATGAGCCCCCTTCTTGACCCATCACACTTCCTCCTCACCCCCTAATCCTCCTCCACATCTCTCTATAAAGAACTTCTGCACTCCCTTGTGTCTCTCTAATGCATGGGTCAGTTACCTGTGGTCTGTGGGAGCCCATTTTCAGGTTCCTCATGGCTTTACCCAGCCGGTCCTCATAGAGAGGATGATTAGGACCACGGGCCTGAGTGCAGGTGTCTGAGATGGTCTGCACTTGACTGTGTGTGTGTATGTGGGGGGAAGGTCTTTTCTCCACCCCCTTGGCATTTCTATAAATACCCTGGGGCAGAGACAGTCAGGGCCCATTGGAATAGGTTCCAGGTCCTCTTGAGGCTATCCTGTATTTTCTATCTGTTTATCTCCACATTCTAAATCCTTCTATCTAATATTTCCTGCTGCTCGCACTCAAGAAAACTCTGGGAAACTGTGGGGTTGGTGGGTAAATGCCCCGCAGAATTGGGGCCATGAACAGGGACTAAAGATAAATGAAGAGGGACTAAAGACAAAGTAATGGGGACTAAGACAAAGGAAAATAACAGTTTTATTACAGCGTTTTTGGTGAAAGTGTGTATGAGACACTACCAGTGGGAAAAGGGGGCATGCCTGGTGTTATGGAATATATATATATATATAATGTTAAGTTATGTTATGTTATGGAATATATATATTAAAAAGGGAAAGGGGTTTTATCCTTCAGAGAAAAGGAAAAAACAGACTGGAAGTATGTCAGATGCTGCAGCGGAAAAATCTCCTCTATCAAAATTTCTGTCTTCTATCTCTTGCTCAATTTCTATCTGTGAAAAATAAGTATAAGGTATAGTGTAATATAGTGTAGGAAAAACTTAGAAGTGTAAGATTGTGTAGAAAAAATTTAAGATAAGTAAGGCAACTAGACAGAAAAACTCTTCAATTTTCTAACTTTGGGGGATATGAATGCAAACCGGGAAGAAAATCTTTCTTTGATTTTGGGTAATATAAAAGCTCTTCTTTGAACTCATTGGGCAGAAAAGTTTCCTATGGAAGCTTTTGGCCTGGGGACAGCTGAAATTCTAAGTCTAAGCAGCAGGAAAAAGTGATTTCTCCCTGAGGCAAAAATGTGGGTGTAAGAAGCCAAAAAGTTTAAAGTTCAGAAGTTTTGGGAAATGTTGGTCTTTCTCTCTTGGGAAAAAAATCTTTCTCTTAAACTAAAAAGCTTTTCTTGAAAATTTTGGGGGAAAAAATCTCTCTAAAAAGCCTCAATCTTTCTCTCTCAAACTAAAATTCTCTTAAAAAACTTAAACCTTTCAGGAATTTCTCTCTCAGAAGGACAAAAATTAGAATCACCTGAAAATATTAGTATGGGAATCATCTGTGACTAGCTCTAAGGGAAAACAACAAACCTCTTAAGACATCAAAACCTCTCTAAGTTCTGTCTTTCTTTCAAGCCAGAAAAATCCTCCCTGCATTAAGGGAGGCATTGCTTGAGTTCCTAAAAACCTCTTCTAAGCTCTCTCTTCAAGCTAGTAAAAGACAGTGGGTCAAAGTCCCCTGAGAGAAATGCTTGGAAGAGTGTGAGTGAAGAGCCATAAAGAGCCCAATAGGGCAGGAAACTGTTTACCTGGGTAAAGCAAAAAACCAAGCCTTTCAGTTACAGCTGAGCTGAGGCATCAAGGGTTTTGTTTCTGAGGTCTATGAAAAGGTGCTCCTAATTGTTCTAAAGCAAAGATCCCCTGAAGCAATGCAAACTATTAGCATTGTATCCTTCCTTCTAACCAACAACTGAGAAATAACTAGCCAGTACCTCCAAAGTTTGAGTGCATTCCAGGGATACTAGAGTTCCTGCACTTGTGAACAACTTTCTGGAGCACAGAACTGAGGCAGGAAGGTGCACGACCCAGGGGAAGATTGCTAATGAACAAACAAAGCTAAAGCCAGCAGGAACAGCAGTTGCCCAACTTTCTTGCAACTCCTGGGTTGTTAGGTGGTACTATGCAGTGTCCACAACTGCAAAAAGAAACCTCTCTGAGAAAAGCTTTCCTATCAGAGAAAGGACCTTTCTGGGAAAGCAGTAAAGCCAAACTGCATCTGCAGTTGGTCTGCTGAGTCAGGAACACTGTCTGGGGAAAGAGAACTAACAAGGAGTAAAGTTCTTTTCTATCAGAGAAAGCATCTTTTTGAGATAAGTTTTGTTTCCACTGACTCCAGGTGAGATGAGGGAGTGTAGCCCTAAGGGATGATTGCCTCTGGCATAAGCTCTGTCCTTGAGCACACAAACACTACCCACTGGGGGACTGGGCCGGGTAAAAGCCTGACGGGAGCTTAGAGATGGCAAAAAACCTCCCTTGCTAAGCTTGATTTATGAACACAAATCTCAAAAACCCTGAAAACAGAAACGGACAAAAAGCCCCTACCTTCAGTAGCAGGAAAAGCAGCCACTTTAGTGTCAGAAAATGTTTCTGGGACAGAGGGAATAAACTGAGACCAAAGTGGGAACTGTCTGGGAGAAAGACTCTCTGAAGAAGAAATGGAGAAGGGACAGATTCCTCCCCCAGAAAATGCATGACCTTAGAAAGTTGATAGAGTTTGAGGCAGATTGGGGGGGGCAGGAAGCCCCTACCTCCAAAGGCAGGTAGCAGAGGTACAGAGCCGCAGACAGATACCTGAAGCTCTGCATCTGGGGTGGAGGAAGGAACAAGCAAAATGAGATAAAGATCTATCAGTAATGACTCTCTGAAGGAGCTATGGGAAAGCTGCTGTAAATGCTTTTGTTTTTCACTGACTGGCTAAGGCAGACACAAGCTCTGAGGAAAGTTGCTATCAGAAATGCCCGCCCTAGTGTGGGCTAAGGAGGCAGGTGTGATTCTGATCCGGGGTCAGTGTCAAATGAAGGAGAGGCGTCTGTTAAAGCCAGTTGAAGAGAGAATAGAAATCTCTCAATGTCCCATAGTTGAAAACTAAAGCTTGGTTCAAACCTGGGCAGAAATCTCCCAGTCTCTTGTAGTTGAAAACTTGAAATGCTTGGTTCAAATCTCCCATTGCAAAAGCAAGAACTTTGAAAGCAATACTGGTAAAAGAGAACTAGAAGTTGACTTTCAGACCCAAAAAGAACTAAGGGAAATGAGTCTGTAATGCTAGCTTGTAACAGCAAACTGATATAAGAGAAATGCATTCTGGAAAAGGTAGTTTTTCCACTAAAAATAACGACAGTGCCTGAAAAAAACTTTTCAGCTCAAAAAGACATCCATAATAAACTTAAAGTACAGCCGGGAGTTGGTGGCGCACGCCTCTAATCCCAGCACTCGGGAGGCAGAGCCAGGCGGATCTCTGTGAGTTCGAGGCCAGCCTGGGCTACCAAGTGAGCTCCAGGAAAGGTGCAAAGCTACACAGAGAAACCCTGTCTCGAAAAACAAAACAAAACAAAACAAACAAACAAACAAAAAAAAACCCTTAAAGTACAG
This sequence comes from Peromyscus aztecus, assembly GCA_902168405.1. NCBI lineage: Eukaryota > Metazoa > Chordata > Mammalia > Rodentia > Cricetidae > Peromyscus > Peromyscus aztecus. Next base: position 16,421 of record CABHPQ010143051.1, read on the forward strand.
CTTTTAAAAGAAAAAGGAAAATCATCTCAGTTTGTTGAATGTCAGTTCCAATGAAAAATTGCAAGGATATGGAACTTGGAGATTTGCCATTTTTTGGCACCTTTGCAAAAATACCTTACTTTCCCTAATAGCTGTGCAAAATATTTTTGCTAGGAGCTTTACAATAGTTCAATGGGAATTTCACTCTCACCCTGAAGTGATGAATTTGGGTAAAGGAACAGCTTCTAACTAGACACCATTTGTCAACAAGCCACTTTAAAATCCTTAAAACAAAGGAAAGCAGTCTGTAAACTGAACATTGTCTTAGATATGAACAAACTTATGGGAAAATAAAGTTCTTTCCCTCTTGAACAAACAACCTGCTATGAATGTTTCCTTTGCAAATCTAATTAGGGGTACAAGGAAACAGGCATTCAAAAAGAAATGACAGCTTTATAGATGGGAAACAAACTTCAGAAAAATCTGTCTTAAAAAATAGATTTGCTTCACCTGAAAGTTCCTTATAAGAAATCAATGCTAAATATCACAACTGCTAATAATAACATCAGGAGTCAAAGCTAATGAAGTGAAGATACTAAATCCTGAAAATTCTTTTCCTCTGAGTGAGCTAATGAAGAATATGTTTCGTGAAAGAACATCTATGTTCTTGACTCCTTTGAATAGTAGCAATTTTGGTGAAAATATTGGGCTAATAAAAACCTATCAGAAACATCAGCATTGTTAAAGAACTCATGGCAAATACAGTTTGAAAAATTAAGAAGGGGGAAATTTTATCAGAGTTTGAGTGTAAAAAGCAGCTAAATCAATTTTCCTGATATTAAGGTTCCATCTTGCAGTCTGGGGATAGTAAGAGTAGAAAGAGGCTTCCAGATGCTGAGGAGTTTGAGACATTGTAACTAAGTTTCAGCAATGTTTTCAGACATGTTGAAAGCTGCAGGTCTTGGAACCCCACTCCAATTTAAATCACTGTTTTCTCCTGTTGGGAAATTGACTGTTATGGAATGACTAGCTAAGCAATTCAGAAATAGAATACTTCTTACAAGGTTCTTCTTCTCTTTTTTCTTTCTTTTTGGGTTTCCTGTAAACTGACATAGCTCTTAATAGAGTTGTTATAAAACATCTGAAATGTTTAGCAACAGAACTCACTAAATCCCAGAGTTAAGAAAGCCATGAAAGAAATAGATTCTCCTTTCAAAAGAACTCTCAGAACTATCAAAGCTGATTATAAGCTCTGAACTTTAGAAATGATTTGTGTACTTCCTGTCCAGTTAAGAGAATTTTTCTAATAGAGATAGTGATAATACTTAAGAATAAGAAGTAGAAAATTATTCTGTCTTGTTGGAAAATGTTAAATCTCTTCTAAGTGTTAAGAAATCTTTAGGTGTTTGCTGAGTTAGATTTATGTTAATGGTTGCCCTATATAACTTTGTAAAATAGGTCTATAAAAATTTCTTTAAAAATATAAGCTTGCAAAAAGTATCGAAGGTAGTCTTAAGACATGTAGTAATAAGCTTGTAAGAAGTAAAGATGGGAGTTGTAAATGTAAGTTTAAATAAGAATATAGAATGAATATAAGAAGTAAATAAATATATTTGCTAAAGTAGTTCTATAGTTTCCTTAAGGAGTATAAATAAGTAGATGTTAATAAGTTATATGTGAGTTCGTAAAAGTGTAAATATTGATTGTGAGTCTAAATGCTTTGCAAGATAGGTAATATGTGAGTTTGTGAAAAAGTGTAAATATTGAGTGTGAGTCTATGCTTAATGTATATGGTGAAAGAACCTGAGACACAGAAGTTAGTGTCCTAGTAGACTACAAAGCAGGAAGTCTGAATGGTTTCAAAAGCTCCAGAAGCCACTAAGAAGCTAAGAATGGCAGACATCAGAATCAGCACAAGGCATCCACAGCTGAGATCCATGCAAAATCAACGCAACACAGAAAAACCTGAGCTAACAGCAAAAACAGCAGTTTAAAATATTACTGTAACCAAAAAGGTCTCTAGCTTGAGAATGAAAGTTGCAGAGACACTTGTTTGAACTAAAATTGTTAACCACAAAAAGTTTTTGGTTGTAAAATGTTTCTTCATATTTGGAAGTGGAAGTCTGATACCAGAATTTACCTTTTTTTGAACTTTTTTAACTTAAAAAAAAAGGAGATAAAACTACAAAAAGATTTTGGTTATGGATTTCTTCATATTTGGAAGGCTAGCACCAGAATTTATTATCTGAATTTTGGGACTTAAGAATGAAAGGAGCAATAGGGATTTCATTGCTATGGGACAATTTTGAATTTACTTATAGGAATTGTTTTCTGGAATTATTTGTGTTAAAAATGGAACTATTTAAATGAAGAACTTTATTGTTTCTACCTAGACTCAAGATGCAGTTTTGTGTATGCATGAATTGGTGATTCATGAATTTTTCTGTGTTAAAAATGAAATTGTTTTATGGAACAGTTCATGTAAAAATGGAATTATTTATGGAACTTGTTTTACAAATGGAACTGTTTAAACGGAAAAGTTTAACTTTTAACTAGGCTTGAGATTTTGCTTAAAAATTATAAAGAAAAGGGAGAGTTAATATTCCTTACTCTATTTAATTTAAAAAAAAATTTCTTTTTTGAGTGGATTAATGCTATGTTTTGTTAATAAGAAATGCAAATGGGTACACCAAGAGATTCCTTTAAAGTGTAAAGAGTTTTATTAAGAAACTGCTTTTGGATGTTTTGCTAAACGTTTTCAATGTGTTAATGGTTAGAATGAGAATATTGCTTTTCAATATGGGTTTATAGGAATTTAAGTTTGGGTTTTTCTAACCAGGTTCGAGGTTTTGTTTTAAAAAGTTTATAAAGAAAAGGAGGAATTATGAGTGAATTAAGGTTGAATGTATGTTTGCAGAAATTATGTTAACCCATTGATATTAATGCACCCTGGTTTTGTGAAGTTAAAGGAAATATTTAAGTTTGATGTGAATACGTCAGAAGTTTTTCCTACGTTCTGTTAGCAAGAAAATTCAAATGGTTCTATTAAGACTTAAAATTGTAAGACTGAGAAAATTGTTAACTATATACAGCACCATTTACATTAATTCAAATGGTTCTATAAAAGTTTGCTTTGAGTTGTAAGATTGAGAGAATTGTGACTATGTATAGCAATATTTATGTTAACCTGTTACTGGTAATGATGAAACTAAGGGATTCTTTAAGTTTGCAATTACATTAAGAGTTTTTGGTTTAAAAAGGGCTTGATGCAGCTAAAGACTGCTATAGTCACCTTGGACCCAATCCAAAAAAGAAATGCCATCTTTATCATCCTCTACTCCCATACTGGGAGGTTTAACAGCTATGGAGATTGCTGTAAGTTATTAATAATGAGTTATTTTTTATATATTAAGAAAGGGGGACCTGTGGGAGCCCGTTTTCAAGTTCCTAGTGGCTTTACCCAGCTGGTCCTCATAGAGAGGATGATTAGGACCATGGGCCTGAGTGCAGGTATCTGAGATGGTCTGCACTTGGCTGTGCCTGGGGAGAGGTCTTTTGCTCCACCCCCTTGGCATTTCTATAAATACCCTGGGGCAGAGACAGGGCCTGTTGGAATAGGTTCCAGGCCCTCTTGAGGCTATCCTGTATTTTCTATCTGTTTATCTCCACATTCTAAATCCTTCTATCTAATATTTCCTGCTGCTTGCACTCAAGAAAACTCTGGGGAACTGTGGGGTTGGAGGGTAAATGCCCCGCATGGATCCTTTGAGTATCTACCAATAGGAGGTGGGTTAGGGAAGCAGTCAGGAAGAATAGAAAGACAGACCAGGATTCCTCCTGGCTTTCTTGGTGGTGCTCCTGGACAAAGTGCAAGAAGTTCCAGATGTCAGGGGTCCAAATTGGCCTGACCAGAGACACAAGACTAAGAATGTATTTGGCAGGATGGATTACATGTACCTGCTATGGATGATAAGGCATCTAACCCAGCTGGTAAGATGCCCTTGACTGTGGCAATTTTACTGGAAGAAGCTATTGAAGAATGTCAGGTGACAGCCAGCATGCTGAATGGCTCGGTGTTGGGGTGCTCCTTCTTCTAAAGCCCTGGGTGAGAGGGTTCCATCTGGGGTGATTGACAAGCCCACATGTCTGGTGTTTCTGACACAATCTGACATGATTCTTTGTCATTGTTGATTGTCACACAAAAATCTCTCTTCAGTTTGTGCCTCCAGGGGGAGGGTGTCAACATGTGTAAACATGATGTGGAGTTACTCTTTTCTGCCATTTTTCTCAAAATACAGTAATTCAGGTCAAGGCAGTCACTATAAAATGGATTAACGAGAGAACAGTCCCCATCTGAAAGTTGATATTGCTGCAACATGGATGAGCCTGGAGCATCCCTGCCTGGTGTCCTCACCGGGTCGCAGCCTGAATCTGAGCTCTCTTGAAACCTCCACCAGACAAGTGAGTCTATGACTGTTCAGTCCAGCCTCACTCAAACAGGCAGGACAGCAGCACAATATAACTAGATTCTTTACCGTGGTGTGACGTGAGAGCCTTCTAATCCAGGTCGGGATGGCATCCACTCTCGCCTCCTAAACCTCAGAAGCCCAGTCTTTCCTGCCTGGAGATTCTACTCCTCTGCACTCTCCAGAATGATCTACTGAACTGTGTGTACAGTGTTGTGGGACTTCTGTGTTCCATGGCTCCCAACCCTCTCTGCTTTCCTCTGCACCCATTTCTAAGGCCTCAGATCCACACACTCAGGTTTTCAGGGCAAAGATTGAACTTCACAGTAACAATTTCTTTTGTTCTTCTTGCCGCTGTGACAAAAACGCAACAAACACAACCTAAGGGAGGAGGGGTTCATCTAGCTCTTGTTCATTAGACACTGACCATGACGTTGAGGAAAGCAGGGTGCCTGAAGCAGAGTGCTCAGGGCTGACCCCGAGGTGGATTTCACTGCTATCCCATGTGTTCTCTGGGGCCACAGTGCCAAAGTTTCCACATTTCTCAACAAAGTGTTCCCAGCTGGAGAGCAAATATTCAAACCTCTGATCCTGTGGGGTGATATTTTAGCTTCAAATCACTACATCCAGGAAAGTAACACACACAGAGAGATACAGTTGTACACTAGCACAGATGTGCACACATGAAGACCCTCATTCAAGGTCCACATGTGTTCACACAGAAACAGAAGTGCCAGCACAGTCACATACACACAGACATTATCATACACTCACAGTAACACAGGTCACACACAGACACAACCACACATTCTCATGCACAAGCACCACTACATCGAATTCCTCTATCCTCATAAATGTGCACACAAACCTTTATATCCACCCAGGTACAAATGTACACACTTACACGAATGGCACAGACTGAAACACATAGTCAGTTGTACACATGACCATGCAGACACTTATGTCAATGTGCCCTCTCACACAGCTAAACAGGCACACATGTGCACATTCAATACACACAGGCACACATACACATAATGTACATAGATACACATGTGCACACTAACAGAATAGTGCATTTATTCTGTGGTGTGGCATAGAACAGAGTACAAAAGAGCTTTAGTCTAGCCTGATTCTAGACATGTTTTGTGGAAAGAGAGAAGGGAGAAGACCTGAGAAAAGGTAAATTTAGTTTTGGGGGACAGTCTAGGGGACTGACTCTCAGGTGGCTGTGAAGCTACAGGCTAGATATTGAGAGCCAGTGTAGAATGAAGAAAACAAGACAACACAGGAGCTGGGGCACAGGTAGATGAGATAATTCACTTCTCAGGGTGTTGGGAAATAATGAGTTCACCATAGGGACATTGTTAGGAGGCAGCGAGGTGCTATACTTTGAGTTGGAAGCTAGGAGAGCCATGTGGATGTGAGGGGATCAGTTTCTGGTGGGAACTGAGCCTGAGCATGGAAAGGGTGGGTCTTCTAGAACCTTGTTATCCTCCAGGCTCTGAGTTCTCAGGTGTCACTTCCCACTCTGATAACATTCTCTCTCCTGACAAGACTTCCTGAGAATGAGTGAAAGCACAGGCAGGTGACTATTTACAGGAATTAGCACCATGTATGCTAATTTCATGAGGTCCAAACAAAACAGCGCAACCAGCTTATATCATAGATGGGGGCTTTGTGCAGATGGGGTGTCACCCAGTGCAGGATATACATGCTGCAGGGAGCCAGGAGCACAGAGGCACCATGGTGACCATGCAGCTGCTCCTGCTGACTGTGGCTCTGACCCTGTCCTTTTGGTGCAAACAGATAAATGGCCTCTCCTGATTTCTACCCCTGCTGAAAGGTTGAGCCCTGGGAAGACTGTGGGTTGGATCTGGGTGTCCATGGTCATGAAACTAGATCAGATGTTAGACTCAGGTCTATTGATGGGATCCACTGTTGGACATCAGTGGGGTGCCCTGTGTTATGCCCTAAGGTCTGCCTTCCTGCATGCCATTTTTCTGCTATCTGTAGGCCACTGGGGGCATCCACAAACTGAGGAATCCATGTCAGAGGGTAGGTCCTTTGGAGAATCACATGGAAACCCAGGGCAGAGAGGGCAGAGCATGACCTCCTCAGGAGGAATAGCCTGTGTGGGAAGGGTGGTAGCCAGGGGCATCATGGGCTGCACTGATGCCCGGGTCCTGCAGTGAGAGTACAACTGGCAGTAGCACTGAGCCCAGGCCAGCAGCCACAGCAGGAGTATGGATGGTGGCAGGCACTGAAGCAGGAACATAGGCAGCAGCTGCAGGCACTGGAATGGGAGCCTGCAGTAAAAATGCAGCCGGTCCCAGAATGGGAGCCTGGGGGACATAAGGAGGGGGAAATGTGTCTTCCTCTGGGGTGGCATCCTGTAGAATCAGAGAGGAATGCAGACCCCACTTCTTCTCTGTTACTAGGACCCCCATCTGTTGAGGCAAGAAAGGTTTAACCCAAGACAGGGGGTTTCCAGTTAGCTCCCTCCAAGTGACTACATATGGTATCTGATCAGGGTAACCATCCCCGGGATGAAAAACTCTCTTCTATAGCATTGATGAGATGGGCATCAAAAGTCCCTTCCGGAGGCCATCCAACATTGAATCTTGGCCATACTGAATTACAATAAACGTCAAACTTACCCTTGCTGATCTTAACATTATTCTTTTGAGTGATGCTTCTCACATCGCTCCAGTGTGCCAGACATAAACCTAGAGGTGAGAAGGGTTTCTGTCCCATGTTAGCGGTTAGCATCAAGTCAGTCATCAATGTCACACACAGAGACACGACAGCCAAGACAATTACAAGGGCCCAGTGAGACGAACAGGCTATCTCACAGATTCAGCAGATCGGAGGCCTGTCTCTGCCTCCGACCTGAGTCTGGAGGATTTATAACTCCAAAAACCGTATAGACTGGAGGCTCTCTGTTCTCCAAGAGGGATTCAAAATTCCCGTCAGTGGGGTCTGGGATGTCTCCCAGACTCCTGCAATCTGGGCTGTCCAGCGCGTCTGCTCGTCTCCACAGATTGCCTCAGAAAAGAATACTCAGAGGATTCCACATCTCTGAGTAACAACAGAAGCCTGAAATTGACAGAGAAGACAGGGACACAACAAGAAACAGATAAAAACTCACCAATCGGTCAAAACCTTCCGAGTCAGTGTCCAGGAGTTGTGAAGGGGGAAAATCCTGGAAGAGCCCCCAAATGTAATGCCTCCCCCCCCCCACACACACAACAAGACAGCCAAGGAGCCAACTTCCCATGTAAAAACAAAAGGTTTCGTTTATTCCGGCCTAGGCAGGGACCTCCCCGACACCACTTTACAGTAGGTGAAAAGAGGGAAGGTCCCGCCTGGCGGTGGTGGCTCACACCTTTAATCCCAGCACTCAGGAGGCAGAGGCAGGCGGATCTCTGTGAGTTCGAGGCCAGCCTGGTCTCCAAAGCGAGTTCGAGGCCAGCCTGGTCTCCAAAGCGAGTTCCAGGAAAGGCGCAAAGCTACACAGAGAAACCCTGTCTCGAAAAACCAAAAAAAAAAAAAAAAAAATTGAAAAAGAGGGAAGAACAAAGAGGGAAGGTCCCGAGCACTCACTTTAAGGGGTTTATATAGGAAAGGTTCACATACAGAATGTTACATATCTTGGGATTGGACAAGGGGGGTTAGGGGTGAGGTGTTTCTTTGAAGTTATTGGTTGAGCTATAAGCATAAGGTTACTAATGGCTAACAGGATTCAGGGTATCTATAGAGACACAATTTTTTACTCCCTATGTCCTGCTTTTGTTGACTCATTCAGATTTATTGTTGTAGTCCTACTCTCCCCTGAGTTCAACTTTTGGTCAGTGGAGCCCATTACTCCTCATATCTTGTTTTGTCAAGCCCAGGAGAGATAGATTTATTGTCCCAGCCTTATCTTTCCTATAGGTTCAACTTCTGGTCAGATCAAAAACCACTTGTCAGCAAATACCTCTAGAGGAAGAGGGGGAAGGGGAAGGAACATCTCTCAAGATGGCTACTAATTTCTCTCTTTCAATACCAGTGATGGACCACTACATCTTCTACAGTGAATGCAAGTGATTTGAGTAGAAAGGCTATGTGGGAGAAGTCATATGTAGGATCCCCAGAACCCCATTTCCTGTATGGTCTCCAGTACCAGTAACCAGAGGGAAATGCAGCAGCCACACATTGGCACCAGGGACTACGATATTTAGCAGGAGAGACTTAACTGATATCTATGTTCAGGATACATGTGTCTGCCTGTGTAGTGTTCAAGAACTGAGGGAGAAGGTTCAGACAGACAGGGACTGTCAGTGTAAAAGCAGATATGGCCCTCAGAGCCATATCTATTCAGTTTGGAGGTTCCAAGCACTGAAGTGCCAAATACCATTTCCTGGTGTCTTAGAT
>CABHPQ010143055.1:0-18928 GCA_902168405.1 Peromyscus aztecus
TCTATCTATCTATCTATCTATCTCTATCTAGATGAGAGAGAGCTATGAAAGGGAACTAGTGTCTGTGAAAGGTTCTGACAGAAATAATGGGAGTCCCTTGAAATCAAAGGATCATTATATCCTGTTCATACACCGGCCTTGGCATTTCATGACTACGAAGGAGGCAAGGCAGCTAAAGCCTCCACCCAACTGCTTTCTTATCCAGAGACCTTACTTCACTCTTCACCCTAATATTGAAATTCCAAAGTATACACTTTAACAGGGCCTGGAGAATCTGCCTGGTCTCCATTCATAATCAGTACTTGGGGACAAACTGTTGACTGTATTTATTGCTTTCCCACTTCTTTAGATACTAAACATTGGTGTGATCTGGACCATGTTGTTTCTCTTAAGGTTTAGGTTTACAAAACAATTATAATTAACTATATTGGGCATCTCCTTTATACAGAATATTCATGCACACAATCCAAAATTTACAGAGAGGCAGACGCAAGAAGATAAAACTAACTTAAAAGAAACCCCAACAAGTTCTCAAGTGTTTCTTGGCAACTATTCTCAAGGTAATTAATTACCGATTCAACTACTGACATTTGAGCGTTGGTACCAAAGTAACATACCATATGGACAAAACTTTCAACATTGCTGACATCAATTGTTTTATCATTATGTAATGCATTTTCAATAAGACACACATGGATCACGTGCTTAACTCACCCTAAGACTTTGATAAAGCTTCTGAACAGATGGCAAATTGCTCGTCTGTAGCTGCTCACCCGCTTAACTTCCAGCCAGGTGAATCATATGCGTCTTGATGTTGCTAGGCAACAAGGCAACTCTAGGGCTCCAAGAAAAACACCACCAACCACTGCCATTCATAGAGCATTTACTAGGGCCAGCCATCTTGGTATGTAATTCACAAAAAACAATAGAAAATATTTTATAAAAATACTTTAGAAAATTCTGCCATCATAAGACACAATAGTTCAGCTTTATTTATTTCTAGAAAACCAAGCTAGCTGTAAGGTGGCTAAGACTCAAGAGAGTCAGCAAGTAGGGCTAGCTTGTGCTTTTCTTACTTATTTATCCAGACTGTATCAATAATTAAGCTGTCCCTCGAGGTCACCAGAATACCATTTAATTCTTCTGCTACAGTGCACTAAAATGCCTTGGAAAAGTTCTTGTTATATTATTTACGAATGTTGCATAAGCATACTAACTCACATCCGGTAGCTCTCTGCTAAAAAAACAAAAACCAAAACCAAAACCAGTCCATTTACTTTTTGGGGAACGTATTACTGGATGCCATAGCCATGACCAACATCACTCCAGGGTAAATCACAGCCGTGACTGTCATCACTCCAGAAACTCACAAGGTTAAGAATAGCATCTAAGTTGTGAAGGTCTGAGGCCACCCTTGACTTGGCAATTCTTTTTCTGTTATGCAATATAAGTTAACTATCACTGCCACATTAGAGAGTCAAACATCCAGTTCCAGGGAAAGGCCTGGAACCATGCAAACAGTGCTGCACCCCAGGAAGGCATCAAACACCCCTTTCTGAGGGGTTGCTTCCAGATATGATAAATGCTGATGTTTTACATGAAAAGGGCAGGTTGCCAAGCAACACGGTATCTCTAATTAAAAAAAAATCTATAATATATGAATCAATGTAATACACATACACAATTGTAAAATATTTACAAACACATAGCATAAAATGTTTGCATATGACACATATGAATAGACATCAATATTGAAAAGAGAATGAAAAAAATTAACTGATTGTGTAAACCTGGGTAACGTAGAAAATATTTTTAGTGTTTTCCTACATTCTATAAGGAACATACATGGTTATATTTTTAAAAAAAAGAAACAAGACTATGCATAAACAGGTTGGCAGTTGGAAGTATTTCAGAACATATAGGTTTTTTAAAAGAATATTTGCGTGTGTGTGTGTGAGTGTGTGTATGACACTGCATGTGAGCCAGAGTGTGCACGTGGAGTTCAGAGGTCCAACTTTGAGAGTCAGTTCTCCTTCCACTGGGGGGTTCTGGGAATTGAACTCAGCTTTATCAGTCTTGGCTGAAAGCACCTTTATCTACTGAGCTATCCTACTGGCCCCTCATCTGCCATGATTAAGAGAGAGAAGGCTGTTCGAGATGTACGGAACACTGGCGCTAAACAAGCAAGTTAGCAGGAACCCACTGCGCATACAGCAAGCCTTAGAGTCTAAATAAGTAATGAATTCTAGGAGCAAACAAGCAGGCATGTGTCTCCTTTTTTATTTACTGTGCATTTCCCAGATTCCTCCTCACAAATTAGGAATTCATTTCCCCAACTACTGGGAATATTGACCGTGGACTGATGGAACTAAGGAGCTGAGCTCTCCCTGAGAGCCGCTCTTGAGAATTCCCCTCCGTTAAAGGGGGCCGCCTTTCTCAAGAGCGCTCCAAGTTCAAGGGCTCCAAACCAAAAGCCCAGGGCTCCCTGCCTGGGTAGGAGACAACTCCAGAGGCGCTCCCAGTCCAGGAGCTCACACAGCTTCAGCCCCTCCCTTTGCCCAACCTTGCTACGTTCATTCTCTGGAAGAGAATGTCTTGAACATCTCCCGAGATCACAAGACAAGGAAGCCGAAGAGCCAAGTTCTCGCCCAAACACATGTGACTGTCGGTCCTAGTTTCTACCATTTTCATTAAAGCCCTGACCCCTGTCATACGAGGCCTCTCCTTATTGGCAGTCTTTGCTAGCCTTCATTGTATCACCCATCCTTGTCCTATCAGCCCAGGCCAGCCCCATACAACTCGGTACTTTCCATACACGCATGCCCCCACAGGCCCCAGAAAGGCTCATCTTTTCTTGCCTCACGAAAGTGGCCCCTTCATTTCCAGAGCTGCTTCTTTGAAGCTTTCCCTGTCCCCTAGGTAAGTGAAGCTCCCCATCCTCCAGGCCCCTACAGTGAGCTCCGCATCCCTTTAGCTTGGGAATGCTTAATTATTATAACGAGTTTCTTGCAAGCAGGGGCATGTCTTTTCACTCAGCTTTGCCAGCCACACAGCTTACAGATGTTTTGCTCAGTGGATGAATAAACACGGAGATGCCCATGTAGGTCCTGGCTGAATCCTTGCCAAAACCCCCATGTCGGGGAAACATCTTTCAGTAACATCCAAATGTGGGTTCACTGCAACCTTCCTGAGGTCAGTCTTTCTCCATTGTGGCAGCCTGACACACAACATCTGGACACCACTGCAGATGCTCATGGATCCCACAAAACTATATGCTGTCTCCACAGACGGTGCTCATGGAGGGGCCAGAAGAGTCCATCACTTTCCTAGCTCTGTGGAAACTAATACATATTTTTAAGTGCTCTTATTTAAGATGTGGAGATATTGCTCTACCTAGCCTTGGGTCCAGCATAGAAAGTTCTTTGCTGGAAACACTTTCCCCCTCTATTGGACACAGCACACAATGACTTAGAGCTTGCTAAATTTCCATTTCTAGGTCAGAAATCAAACCGAATGTGGCTACATCAAGCTCAGCTGGCCCGCATGACACTGTACCCTTGTTGTAAGAGGCTCCTTTGCAACACAAATGCATTGTGCATCGACAGGGTGCGCCTCCTTCCCTGAAGCTAAAACAGTACCCACTGAAGAAAGGTCTGGGTATAAATCTAGGCACAGGACACTATCCAGACCAAGCTGAGAAGGTCTGTGGAGACTCCGGCTCTCACACAGAAACTGAAAGCCGGGTAAGGCGCTGTGTGTGTCCTTTGCACAGGAAATGCTCCAATTTTTTTGTTGTTCTTAACAGAAATGTCCAAACAACGAAGATATTTGCTGAGAGCTGACTGAAGCTAACCATGACAGGAAGGTTTATAAGCCTAGTTGTCATGTCCCGTGTCCGTCCGTCTGTCCGCGCCTCCCCCCTCACCCCGTTTCTTTGTTTCTTGTAAATGGAGTCAGGAAGGAGGAAGCTCTCTCACACATTAGAAACTGCATTTTTCTGGGCCCAGAATAATTTTTTTTCCCCCATTTCACTCTCAGAGACCCTGCAGCTGGGAGTAAGAAGACAATGTGGTAACATTTTCCTGGGAGGGCAACACACGTGATGTGCTTTACTAGTCTGGTCACGTGTGAGCTGGAAAAAACAGAACCCGAGGCTCTCCTCTCTAAGTGCGGCTCTTTTCTAAGTGTGGAGGTCCGTTCTAAGGACAAAGATAAAACTTGCAGGTACTTTAAAAAAAAAAAAAAAAAGAGTTGTTTATTATTTTCATTAAGTGTATGTGTTCGTGTTTGTGAATGGGTATGTGCATATGAATGTTCATGCTCGGGGAGGGCAGAGGCATCAGATCTCCCTGGATCTGGAGTTGTGAGCTGCCTGCCCAACCTGGGTCCTGGGAACCAAACTCACTTCCTCTGCAAGAGTAGTGTGAACTCTTAACTGCTGAGCCATCTCTCCATCCCCCTGCAGGGACCCCCCCCCCAAATACCTTCCTTCATGATGCTCAGGAAGTCCATTAATTTACTGAAGAGATATAAATATATCCAGTAGATAATGCTGTATGCATTATACATATGCACACATATGTATGTATACACACACACCATGCACAAACATACAGTATAAACACATAAGCTCAAGCTCAGAATAGTGGCGTCCTTCATTCTTTCCAGGCACTTCCTCCTAAGTGGCTGTAGGTAAGGTGGTTATCTGGAAGTATAGGATGGCAGGGAGGGATGGACTCTACCTTTTTAAACATCCGGGTGGAATCCTCGCTTATCTGCATGAACCGCATGATGACGTTGTTCAGATAGATGTCGCTCAGGGTGGCGTGATCTTTGCTTTCTCGCCTCACTTGGTTCAGGAGCAAGTACCAGCAGTTCACTGGAGACAACAGGTTCTGATCTTTCCTGGGAGGTAAAGGAGGACAGAATTACCATCGGGTCCAAGCAGCCCGGGTCAGTCAGAAGAGGTCACCCACGCGGGCAGAGGAGCCACAGCAGAGAGGTGCTGTATGTATCCTTCTCTCTGCTCTGAGCATTTCTTAGATCAGGACTTACCACAGCCTGCAGGAATCCTGCAACTTACCAAGCCTGGAAAGAAAACTTGGATCAAAAACCCTTGGTACAACCTCCCGCTCCTGACCGGGGCTCCAGGAGTCCGACCCAGACAGTGCTGAGGAAGCCCCCAGGGTTTAGCACACCACTAAGGAAAGCACTCATGTTTAAATGAGAATCTATCGGCTACTGTCTCTCACCACAGACTGGTCTGCCCCAGCTCACAAAGTCTCCTTTGACTCTTCAGTCTACTGCTGGAAAAGAAATTTGACTAGGCATGCTTTCCACGGGACACAAATCTGATGGTTATTTATTAATCCCTGGATAAATAACCTCCAGCCTCCAAAAAAGCATTCCCGGGGAACTTGAACTTTACAGAATTGTCTCGAGGCTCGTGAATGGAACCCAAAAGTTTGATGGCTCATGATGGGTCACATGTCCTGTTGAAACTTACTGAGCCATCTCAGATTCGTAAATGCTCCTGGTTTATTTCAGATAGTAAAACTAAATGAACTGCAAAGCACACAAAATCAGACGTCTATACATATGTATTCAAAGAAAAACTCCACCCCAACGTGATGAGCAACCAGAATGCCACTGCTAAAAAAAAAAAAAAAAAAAGATGCCCTCCACCCCTCCCCTGCTCCTGCCACTTGTGGTGGGCAGGAGGCAGGTTGAGACTGGGGACTTCAAGCCAGGTTTGGGGAGGTCCAGGTGGGCAATCCCAGCAACTTGGAAGGCTGAGGCAGGAGGATGACACATTCGAGGCCAGCTTGGACAACCCAGGGAGACCCTGCCTCAAATTCGCCTAAATGTGAATGTAAGATTGTGGGTTGTACTTACTCTAGGCTCTCACCTCTGCTCCCACACCCGATCTGTGTGGCTGTGGGGTAACTGTTCACCTCTCTGTACTTCAGTTATTCTGCACAATGGGTAAAATAACAGAACCGGTCTCCTGAGGTTATAATGAAGATGACTTGGGCCACTGTCTACCTTTAAATGCATGCCATCATGCCCCAGGCACACAGCAAGTACGCACATATGACGTTAGCTATTTTTGTCTCCGAGGCTGCTATGATCGAGATCTGACATTAACTTGACTTAATCCTTACCATAGCCCCTTGCTGCGTGCTGACTGTCAACAGGGGAACGAAAGCTCACCAAGGGTTTGATAAGGACCAAAGTGGGTGTCAGAGGGAGTCCGTGTGGGAGGCTGGTGGCTGATCTGGGCCTTGCTCGTTGCATTTGCGGCAGCAACTTGAGTCTAAGGACTGTTCACACACATAACAACCCCACATGGAGTAAAATCAGGCTCCAAGATCTAGCTTCAATGGTGTGAGTATGCCTGTACCGAAGACTCAATTGTCTGGAAAAAGGAGAAGGAGTCGGCACACACATCCCCATGTCAGCCACCAGCCACAGCAAGGACTTTGTCACGCCTCCTGCTGGAGAAACCAAAGCTCAGAGGAGGTATGTAGTGAACCAGTCACTCAGTAGTCATCGTTCAGACCCAGGTCTGGCTGATGGCTGGTAAAGCCAGGTTTTAAGTTTTTGATCCATTTCCTCTCTGGCTCTCCATTCAGTAACAAATGACGCTCAGGCCAAAGGCAATTTAAAGCTGCACGTATACATATCGAATTACATGTATTTATTTGGTGGCGCACTCACTCATGGGGTCAGAGGACAACTTACAGTAGTTCACTCTCTGTCCACCATGTGGGTTCTGGCAACTGAACTCAGGTCATCGGCTTGGCCTCGACCTGCCATAAGCCATTTTGCCAAATTGGCTACTCTTTTCTTTTCTTGCAGGCTTCAAGGTCATGGAAGGGTATGAAAGCAAACTTCAAGATTATGGAGGAGAAAGAGGCCTGGCCCTCAGCAGTATCCTCACACCCAGGCTGAGCAGGCCGGGCGGACTCTTTGTTGCCCTTGGGTAGGAGGACAGCGGGTTTTTGTTTCTCTGTCATTGGGGTGGGGGATCCTCGGGAACTGCAGGACAGTAAGGAGGGGCTGAGAGCGGAAGCTTGCTCCACATCTTCATCTTGTGTAGACCTTGTCACCAGCTAGATTAAGGAATGAGTACCTTTGCACAATACCTAGACCTTCACTTCCCCCTTCCTTCCTTCCTTCCTTCCTTCCTTCCTTCCTTCCTTCCTTCCTTCCTTCCTTCCTTCCTTCCTCTTTCTTTCTTCCTTTCTTTCCGTCCCTCTCTCTCTCTCTGTTTCTCTGTCTCTCTCTCTGACCATTGAAATATTCCTTGTCTTCCTATGAATCCAGGTGTATACTTATAAGGGCATCCACTATACTTTAACCATTGTTTCTGGGAGTTTTACAGCATAGGTATTTTCCAGAGTCCCTGGCCCATCTTGCTTTCTGAAACAAAAGCCCATGCTGCTTTTTTTTTTTTTTTTTTTTTTTTTTTTTTTACTATCTCCCCAACTGGGGGTTCCCCTCTCCCTCTAGGCTGGCTAGATCATAAGGCAACACACCATGAGAGACCCTGTTGTTCTTCCTTCACTGACAGCCTCCTGTAGCCCACAACCTGACCTGTCACCTAAATGCAGGTATGGGCAGTTCAACTTAAAACACTCCAGAGACTCCTATGTCTACAGGATAAAGCCCACAAAGATGTGTAAGAATCTGTGGTGTGCTCCAATTGATGCCTGTGGCCACAATGCCCATCCAATTACCATGTACTCCCAAAGAACTACTATTTTGCAAACGTGGCTTAGAGCCCTTTCCTTCCGGTCCTTGACCTATGGGGTTCCCTTTTTCAGCCTCCTTTCCTCGTCGGCTAGTCATTATGTGTCCACTCACATATCACTCTTCTTGGGGCCAGGGAGACGGCTCAGGTGGTAGTGTTTGCCTTGTAAGCTCAAGGATGTGAGTTTGAGCCACAGACCCCAACACTGAGGAGGCAGAGAAGGGCGGGTGAATGGTGTGTTAACACCTAAGAAATGATAAGCCCTAGCTTGTCGTCTGGCCTCCATAGCAAGTACACACTAATGTCTGTGTACCACTATACATACGTGCATTGGCGTACATGCATGCGTGCGTGTACACACACACACACACACACACACACACACACACTCCATTCTTCCAGGACCTTACTTCTCGACTTCTATAACACAGTATGTTTCAGTCCCGTCTGTTAAGGCAAGCAATCCTGTGCTTGCCCCTGTTCATACACTTATGTACATTACCTACCTGTCTCTCTGACCCTGAGATTTTAAATTTCAAAGTAAATTTCATGAGCAGGACAACCTGTATGTTCTTTTTAATTACTGCAAACATGTTGGGTGGAGGTGGGGTGCTTTCCCGGAACACTAAACCCAAACCGAAGTTATTGCTTCTCTTTATACAGAAATCACTAGAGCATGGTGCAGGCCTATAATCCTGGCACTTGGCAGGCAGGACTGTCATAGGTTCTAGGCTAGCCTGGGCTACAGAGTGAGACCTGGTCTTAAGACATGGAAAGAAAAACAAACAACAACTCGCCACAGAAATCTCGAGGCCTTTGCTTAAAGCAGCTCTTTAAACACACCCTGTTCCAATGTCTACCCATGGCCGCTATCAGCTTTTCTGTAGCTGGGAATTTTATAAAGACTGATTCAAAACATAAATTTAATTCTATGCAGTATGCGTGGGAAGGGAGAAAGGTTGCTACATTTATGGGGACTTGATCGCCAATAACTTCTTAGACAAAAGAGGAAATGTCCAGAACCGAGGATGTTTGGAGAAAAAGTGGGGTATCCAATCGCCTTGGAAAAGTGACCCTGAATCAAGTCTCTCTACATCCATCTGGCCTTCCCTCTCTCCCTCTCTCTCTCCCTCCCTCCCTCCCTTTCTCCCTTCCTGGCTCCTTCCTTCCCTCTGTCTCCCACGCCTCCAGGTATTGAACCTATGACCTCATGCACGCCAGGCGAGCACTCCGCCCCCAGAGCAACCCCCACAGCTGGAACCAGCTTCTTACTTGAACTGCTGGTGGTCTTTCGTGCTTCTGGTTTTGGCCATGAACCTTTCTGCCAGCTTCTCCAGGTTCCGGGAATATTCCGTCTCAATTTCGGCCTTTTTCCGGAAGAAGTCTTGCAGGTCCTGGAGCAGCTGCACTCGCATCTCGGTCTGCTGCTCGAGGCATCTTTGCTGCTCCACCAGCTGAGCCCGGATCTCTAAGGGGGAGACAAGAAGCCACCTGATGACGTCACCAAAATGACCAAGGCAAGGCAGGAAGAGCGACCCCTATCACCCAGGTGGCCCCTAGGATGGCCTCTGCTGGAGTCCCCTATGCAGGCTGGTTTTTAATTTTTATCTTACATCTGTTCGTTCATTCTAACTATGTGTATCGTGCACACGCGGGCACAGGAGTAAGACAGAGAGGGTGTGCGGAGCAAAGGACAATCTGTGGGAGTTGGTTCCATCCCTCCACCATGTAAAATCTAAGAGACCGACCTCAGCTCAGCTTGGTGGCAAATACCTTTACCCACTGAGCCGTCTCACTGGCCCTTCTTGGCTGTTTAATTTAAAAAACATCTGCTGGCCTTTTTTTTTTTTTTTTTAAATGAGATGAGACCCCAAATATAGCAAATTTGAATAGAAATATGTCTCACACTTGTAATACCACAAACACACATTGAGTCACGAGGGAGAGAAATTACAGCCTTTCAGATAATTCCAAACACTGGGGTGCTGTTGGTATCCAGTGCATTATAAACTTCGAGTGGTATTTCATGTTAACTATCCTTTTGAGCTGGAGTAGAAAAGACATGGGCATCATCTCTTCCAGACAACGGAGCTGACACATTCGTCAGTTGGCACACACACAGACTGACATCTGGCAGTTTTTATTTAGGGCCCACATTCCTCATTTGTAAAACACTTCAGGGTTTATAGGAATGCCGGACCTAAAAATAACTTCTTTCTATATCCAAATAATCCATTCATAACAGGGCAACTCTTGGACTCCAACTTATTATTCTATTCATAACACCAGGGCTGCTCTCTCAGCCTTCACCTTGTACACATTGTTCAAATCAACACCGTTACTGCCACATGTCATCCTGAGACTCCTTTGACCATTTTAATACTTTAGGAACTTGAACGATGTGTGTCTATGGATTCAAGAAGAGCACAAAGCAAACACAACAGATGCCCAATTAGTTGTAAGCGGCCACTGCAGAGAAATCTGTGCTTTGGAAAACGAGTTACCCGAACCACACACCACTGACCGGCTTTTGTGCTAAGGTCTGTGGCTGACTCCCAAGAGACAAGAATAGTATCGGCCAGCAGAGAACCTCTCCGACCTCCCTCCCAGTGTCCACACCTAGGCCCTAAAAGAGGGCAGCAACCTAACTCAGCGGAGACGGAGGAATCCTGTCTGAGAGTACTTTCTTCAGTTCTTTGTGGGATCCCTTCTAGACAGAGCTGATGATGGAGATGCAGGGATTTCATCCTGCTGGTTAAACTCATTAATGGCGGGATGGTTACGGTGTGAGGGCAAGAGGCAGGCCGGGAAATGTGCTGACTTTATACTAAACTATAACATTTACTTCTTCACTATCCACGTTAGTATTGTCTTCTCAGTATGTGGGACCTGCCCAGGACCCTGTCTCCGCTCTGTGAGCCTGACCAATAGAACACTTCCTGCCATCTTTCCATCCATCCAGTGGTTCTGAGCAGTCGTCCTGTTCCCCAGCAACAGCTTGATGGAGAGGCCGAAAGAGCTCTGCCCTGGGGTCTGCTATGCTCTGGGCACTGCTGTGTTGGGGGTGGGGGGGCTCAGCAAAGGCAGGGAGGCACACCTCATGTTCTCTCTGGGTTGAGGGATCTTCCCCCTCACCTCTCAGGAGAGTAGTGGTTGCTGGAGAGAAAACACCACCCACAGGCTTTTAACCACAAGGAAGGGCATCTGTTTGTTTCCCAGTCAATCAAGTAAGCGGTTTCCAATATAGTATTATAACCAGTATGGCTGCCAAACGTTTTCTCCTAAAAATACACAGCTATTTTTGTTTCATGAAGAAGAAGAAGAAGAAGAAAAAAATCAAGGATGGGAGTATTTTTCATTCAGGAATTCCAGTAAATCTTTGGAGATGAAGTGGTTTTTAGCAAATCCCGCTGTGCTAACAGAAAGTGAATCAATCATATTAGGTCCTCCCCACCTACCACTTCCTCTCACCTTGGTACCCAATAGGAAATAAAAGTGGCTCTGCTACAGATCTTATCAGAGTTACTCAGCAGTTATATGGGCTTTCGTCAACTGGGTATAAATAATTAAAACTCCCAGAAATACCATTAATTCTGTACCGTGGACAGCAAGTCTCTCCCTAGCCACAGATTCCTGGGCAGTCCATTAAGGCCCTTCCCAGCCGCTCTCCTGGGCCAGTCTTGAGGGGGACTGTTACTGCCAGAGTCACGGTTCATTTTAATTTAGCTGAGCACACTGTTATCGAGCTCGTATCACAGGTGAGGCAGAGAGAGTCCCAGGCTCTGGAGGCACAGCTTTGTTCTCACTCACCTTCTTCTGGAGTGGCACACAGACCCTAGAGTGCCAACATCAGTTCACAACGAAGGGAAGATAGGGAAGGAGGCGTATGAACTATAAGGGTATGGAAGATACAATGTCCCGAATAATAAAGGCGATTACAAGACACACACCTGTACCCAGCACGAAGTAAAACAGCGCCCCATATGGTGGGAGGTATGCTTGCAGATCATATCCTGGACAGGGGATTTGTATATAGCTTATATAAAGAACTCTTCTAACTCAACAATAAAATAAACAAACAAAATACAACTTAAAACATGAGCAAAGGATCTTAGATCATCCTCGGCTACATAGCGAATTTGAAGCCAGCCTGGGTTACAGGAGACCCTGTCTCAAAAAGAGAAACTACAGATCTGAAAGCTTACTGTCCGGAACTACTCTCACGAGAGAGACCATACAATCTGTAGTTCCGTCCGTTCGTGCCAAGTGTCCAGGATACACTTGTGCACAGAGACAGACAGAAGGCAGATGAGTTTTGCTGGGGGCGCTGGGAGACTCGGAGGGTCACAGGAAGTGGCTGTGGTTGGAGGAGGGCTTCTTTTGGGGGACGATGAGAAGGATCCATCAGATAGTTGTGAAACTCTCTGAATAAACCTCCGAGTTAGTAAACCGCACACACAACTTATATCTCAAAACCAGCTGTTCCATTTTCAAAGGACAGACGCATCCCAGTCCTGAGAATTTCGGTTGTTGACACATTTTAAATGACGGTGGCAGCAGTGGAGACCGCGTTGCCACCCTTCCACGCTTTCTTTTTGTACTTCTTGTCAAATTAGACAGGATTTAAAGTGACGTCTGCACAAGGTGACCCTTTCCTCGCTACTTCCGTTTTTGTCCTGAATTTATCCAAAGCCGGACAGTGAATGTCCTCACCAGCTATCACTTGTATGCTTGCTGTTATCATTCCTAGGAGGATAGGAATGCTTTACCTAACCAAGGACCGGGAAGGATTTATTACCAGGACTCCCCCAGAACTGTAAAATGCAGCAGAAAAATGTAAAAACGTGGTGTCTCTGGACAGGTTCTGCCGGTCATTATTTAAAAGTCTAGGCCAGGACCTCCTAAAAAATCATTAATACAGTCTCAACTATTGTTATTTTAAAGACTTATTTTTAATTATGTCTCCCCCCCCCCCCCTCCCCCGCCTTTCTGTCTCCCTGTGTGTGTGTGTGCGCGTGCACACGTATGTAGGCATGTGCAT
Source organism: Peromyscus aztecus (assembly GCA_902168405.1). NCBI lineage: Eukaryota > Metazoa > Chordata > Mammalia > Rodentia > Cricetidae > Peromyscus > Peromyscus aztecus. The sequence continues at coordinate 12,798 of CABHPQ010143055.1, forward strand.
GTGGGTGCAGGGTACAAGTGGAAGCCAGAGGCATTGGACCCCCTGGAGCTAGAGTTACAGGTGGCTGTAAGTCACCCAAAGTAGGTGTTGGGAACTGAACTCAGGTCCTCTGGAAGAGCAGCATGCGTTCTTAACCACCAAGCCACCTGCAGTTTTGGGCTGTTGTTTTGAGTCAGGGTCTCAGTATACAGCCCTGGGTGGCCTGAAACTCACTACATAGACCAGGCTGGCTTTGAACTCACTGCCTCTGTCTATTCCACCGCACCAGGCATCCTGTCGTTTTTTTAAAATATGGCTGTTATTCATTTCTTTTCCAACTGAGCATCAAACAAAATGGAGAAACATCAATAGTTTAATAAACACAAGGCACAGGGCTTTTCAACCAGTGCAAACGGATGGGAGGGGAAAGGAAAAAAAAAAAAGAGATAGTTCCTCTGAGTTATAAAAGTCTGCTAACACCAAATTAAATTATATTACCCAGAAATGGAGGAAATGGAGGAGTGTCTTGCTACAGCTTTGACAATGGGAAGTCCTAACTCTTAAAATAAACGCCTGTGGCAAACGGTAAGTGTGACATGGAAATGTTGATGCATTCTTGCTCTATATGTGACTAAGTGACGAGGGCTCTGGTGTAAACAGATGGACGGGCCGGGGGCGGGGCAGGGGGGTACTACGGTCACCTGGCAAATGATAACCCAGTACTAGTTGTGAAGGCACCAAGACCACCTCGGTTATTTCATTTTTCTCATGTGGTCGGGTCAGGTTTCCCTCACACCAGGAGTCTATATTCTGTTAGAATGAGTTAGTAACCTTCACGCCAAGGAAATTAGGGGTGACCCAGATGACGCACCAGCCTCTTGTCTTCAAGAGACTAAAAATCGAGTCGGACTCTAGCCAGCCCTACTGGTTACTCGCACGCTCATTGCTCATGTGAGTGTCTAGACAACCTAGTGACTGCTGCCTTAATTAAACACCAGTCGTAACAGTTGTGAGATCTGCTTAAGCTGAAAATTTAGAGCAGAAAGGAAAAATCTGTAAGAACAATGAACTGAATAAACAAAAACCATCTCTCGCTTTTTGGCTTTCCAGAAGAAGGTTTCTCTGTGTTGCCCTGGCTGTCCTGGAACTCCCTCTGTAGACCAGGCTGGCCTCGAACTCACAGAGATCCACCTGTGAGTGCTGAGATTAAAAAGGCATGGAGCATCAGTGCCCAGCCATTTCTCTAGGGCAGAAATCCGAAGGATTCATGTTTCTGCTATAATCCTGACAGAAATTAAGTAACGGCAGGATGAGTGAGTGCACGCTGGAGTGAGTGTCCCAGGTCACAAGTCGTACAGTCTCCTCTTGTAAAATGCACCCCACCCCCAAGGTTATGGTCAGAATTGAATGTGGTGACCTAAGTGTAAAGCATGCTGCATCTGTGAACTAGGACACGGACAGGCAGACTGTTGCTAGTCCCAGCAGACTTCCGTTAGGGGGATACTGGGCCAGTGAGACGGCCCAGGGGGTAAGGATCCTTGCCACCAAACCTGAAAACCTGAGTTTAATCTCCACGACTCACATGATACAAGAAGAGAACCAATGCCCACAAATTGTCCTGCACACACAGAGGCATGGACATGGACACAGGCACATACACACACACATGCACCCATGTGAACGTGTACACACGTACACACACACACACACATACATACACACACACACACACACACACACACACACACACACACACACACACACACGAAAAGGCAAGGAACAACCATTTATTGATCATTTCCTTGTGCCATACTCTGTAGAGGCTCTGATGAAGACAGCGAAAGCCATGGACCCTATCTCAGGAAGGAGTCCTGGGCAACGCAGATGGTAAGGGCTGGTGACCCTCACGGCCTTCAAAGTAGGAACGGTGGGAACAGTGAGAAATGTGGAGGGGACACTGAGGGACAGAGGGGTTCAACTCTGGAGGTGGTCCTGGGTCAGAGGCATCCCAAGAGGAAAGAATGTTCTAGGGTGAGGGTAGAGGGGGGAAAAGAGGTGCCACCCTGCACCTTAACTGCTGGTGCTCACAGGTGCAGTCATGAGTCACCAGGCCAGAACGGACTGAATGAGGATTCTAGGAGTAAGGCTTTATTAACACTCCACGGGTCATTTTCCCAAACCAGGCTGATGATAGGAACCAATACCCGGGCTCGGGGTGGGTATTTTGATTTTGCTGGTCTAGTTGGACATAGAATGGGGGGTTCACAGTAAGTTTTGAGGTACATCTTTTCATCAGATGCCTTACTTGGGTTTCTGTTGGTATGATCAAACACTGGCCAAAATCAACTAGGGGGAGGTAAAAGTCTGTCATCGACGGGAGCCAGAGCAGAAACCCAAGGTCTGCAGATGGGCTCTGAAGCAGAGAATCATAGGAGTGATACCCACTGGCTGGCTCAGCCTGCTTCCTTTTTTTTTCCTTGAGACAGGGTTTCTCTGTGTAGTTTTGGTGCCTGTCCTGGATCTCGCTCTAAGTCCTTGAACTCAGAGATCCACCTGGCTCTGCCTCCTGAGTGCTGGAATTAAAAGCGTGCACCACCACCACCCGACTTCAGCTTGCTTTCTTATACAACCCAGGACCACCTGCCCACGGGTGGCATTGCACAGAATGAGTTGGGCCCTCCCACATGACTCATTAATCAAGAAAATTCCTCATAGACACGGAGCAGTATAAGGGGACGATTCCTCCATTGAGATCCCTCTTCTCCGGTGACTCGAGTTGGTGTCAAGTTTGTTTGAGAAAAACTAATACACACACCTGCCAACTTTTAGACGCTTCACTGAGAAGAGACTAAAAAACAACTCTGAGCAAGGAAGATAGAGACTCAGATTTCGTTCCATAAAATGGCGTACGTAAGTAAACAAGTACATAAGCTGCCAAGTGTCCTACACCTCATGAAATAATTTCCTTTGTAAGCTTATAGCCCTCCTTCCAACGATGAATTAGTGGCCAAAATGAACTACCACCAGCCAACAAAACAACAACAACAACAACAAAATACATATTTAAAAAAAACTACAGGGGAAAAAGCAGCAGCAGCAACAACAGCAAAAAATACAGTAATATTAAAAAAAAAGACCAGAAAACAAAACAATAGAACTCTTACACAAATGGACGGTGTTCATGTTTCTCCCCAAGCCTCCCATTAGCTTAGTTATTTATGAATCATTTCCTTCTGCCTTCTGGTGTAGAACTAATGATTACTGTATTTCCGTTTAATTTCTTATAGAGAATAGAAATTGATTTTCAGTTACATTGTAGAGAAATCCAAGGAGCTGCTCAGCCCACAATGTGGCCATCAGTCACACGGCCCACTTGAAAGATGCCTAGATTCCCAAACCTTTGTTTTGGTGTCGAGAGACAGTCTCATGTAGCCCAGGCTGCAAAGTCACTAAGAGGCTGGGCTTGAACTCCTGATCTTCAGGCCTTTACCTTGAAAGTGCTGGGATTAAAGATACAGATTCCAAAATCTTAATATGATAGAAGAAAAACAGCCCCAAAATTTGTGTATGAGTCTTAAAATTATAAACTAGATATACCATGTCTTGTAAATATGAAACTAGTTTTGTCTATTTGCCCATCTTTTTACTTTTTCAGGTATTATTAAAATACTATTAAAAATAAAATGTAACTACCAAACCCATCAAAATTATCAACATATCATTACCATCTAAGAGAAAGTGTTCCTCTAAGACCTCAGGAAACTAGAGGCTAGCTTTCTCGTGAGTGGATCTAGAGTGCCCATCAAATGAGTGTTTGAAGAGAGTCAGCAGGCTTGGTCAGAAGACGAGACGTATGCACGAGGCAAACACAGAACACAAAAGGCCCCTTAGAAGTGTGGCATCGAAGGAGTAACCATCTCCGTGGAACTCCTGTTTCCTCAACTGTGAGACGGCCACTAGCTTGTCAGTCCCCTCCCACAGGTAGCGCGAGGCTGCCATGTATGAGATAGGAAAATACTTCCTCACCATATGGAGTGCTTTGTGAGTCAGCTTTTCCATCACTGTGGTGACAAAGGACCTCCAAAGAATGACATCAGAGAAAGGGCCTCTCTGGGCCCATGGTTTCCGAGGTTTCAGTCTGTGTTCTTTGAGCCTGTTGCTGTGGACTTGAGATGGGACAGAACATCCCAGTGGAGAGTGTGCCATGTGTATTGTGTGGGTACAAAGCTATCCACTTTGCAGTAGTTAGGAAGCAGAGAGCCGGCACAGAAGGAACCAGGGACAAGATATGCTAGGAAAGGCACACTCCCGTGGGACAGATTTCCTCCAACTCGGTCTTAACCTTCTAACACCCCACTCAAGGATGACTTCGGCAGTAGATTAATGGATGAAGTAAAGACCCTTTTGATCCAGTCAACTCTCAACAGCACCACTAGCTCGGGGACCACGCTCTCAACACATGAGCCTTTTAGGAGAACATTTCATATCCAAACCATAGCAAGCTGGTTATTAAATGGATAATGCAGAAAGAAAAAGCAAATCTAGAGTTGATGGTATGTGTCTGGTATGAGCTAAGCTTTCTGAAAAGGGAACATCACAGGCCAAATGGAGACATCATCCATGGTGCCTTCAGAGGGCTTGGTCCTGCGCTGCCTCCAAAAAACAGGTAGGATTGGAAGATAGTGCAGATTGAGCGGTGTAGATATAGCTTTTAAATAGATTCAAAATACTTTTTCAGCCTGGCCTTGGGGTAGGGTTTTGGGGAAGGAAGTCTATAATATGTGGACCATAAGTAACCTTTCAGGTTACTGCCACAGTGTTTGACTCCCTGTGGTCCTTTTCTGCCTTAGAATTGTATCACTAAATAGCTTGAGCAAACTAAGTATTGCAACAGATCTCGATGGAGTCAAATTGCTTCTACTCCATGCGTAAAACCAGTCTTCAACTTAGAAGTTCAGAGATGCTTAATATCTTTAGGAGCACTGACTTAAGAGAGATCCATCCCTTTTAGGGTCATATGGAAACCTAACAAAGCAAGATCTTCCTACAATACATACATCTATGAGAGCAAGCTACATGAAATCGCCAGGCAACAGAGGAGACAGAGGCCCAACAGGACATCCCATATCACCAAATGAAGCTTCCAGGACCAGGAATGGGTCCCATCTAATTGAAGGCAACTGGTTCTCTGCAAACTGAGGGTAAGGCCATATTGCTGAAGACAGCATCTACACAACTCACCGAACATGGAGAAGTCATGCCTATCTCGAGCCTCCTCCCTACTGATTAGTAATCATGGTATAGGAAGGCACTCTGCACACTACCAAAGGAGAAAGGCCAACACCAACCCAGCTACAAACCCTTCAATGTGTAAGAGTTATCTGCCTGCAAGACATGCTGGTACAATAGTGGTATAAAGCTTGTGGGAGTAACCAACCAATGTCTGATGAGTTAACGCTCACCCCATGAGATGGAACTTGTATCCCACACTGCTTGGGCGACCAAGAGCCTGAGACCAGATAGCCCAGGGACCTAGGGGAAAACCAAACACTACTGCAAAGGAATGTAGCGATAAAATGACTCCAGTGGCATTCTGCTTGCTCAGCTGTCATTAGAGAAGCTTCCTCCTACAGCAGATGGTAACAAATACAGAGACCCACAGACAGTATGCAGAGAGTAAGAGACCTTGGAACACTCAGACCTAAAAGCGATGTCTCCATCAAATCCCTCCTCTCAGGGCTCAGTGAACTCTGTGGAAGAGGAGGTGGAAAGAGTGTTCAACAGGGCTGGCGCACATAGGAACTAACTCATGGAGACTGAGGCAGAGAATACTGGGCCTGCATGGGTCTGCACCAGAGGGAGCCCTGGAGCTGCAGGAGAAGTGGACACATGCCCCCACCCCTAACTCAGAAGCTATCTCCAATCGATAACCACTTGGAAATGAAAAATTAGTTTTCTCCAAGGGAGTCTCACTGGGGAAACAAACCATTCTTAAGGGTAGGTCCCATGTCCAATAGTAAGATGGTCAACACAAAATGAACTCAACAGCATCTTTGGAGGTTCTGTGTCTCATAGTGTTATACACTTGCTCACACAAACACATAAACACACACACACACACACACACACACACACACACACACACACACACA